>JACXGM010005483.1:0-22731 GCA_016801145.1 Umbra pygmaea | reverse complement strand
ACGAAAGGTCAACATCAGATGTAGAACATAAAAAAAACTGACTACAAACCATATAATACTCAAGTTCTTGATTCTTAATGCTAGTGTCTCAGAATGAAACCAACATTATTCGCAAAACAAAATCTTTTGTGGTAGTTTCAGTTCGTCTAGATCACACAAATGGTTAAGTCAATAGAATAGAACATGTTTTTGATTGATTTTTTGGATTTTGCAGGCAGTGAACTCTTAATGAACAATGGAAACAACCATTCCAACAATTGTATTTCTATGTTGTATGGAGACAGGAAGACTGTTAAGGAGTATAATATAGACATGCCAGTAGTATAATATTTACTACTTCTACTGTTGTACATTTTCCAGACCACTGCTTAGTACATAGCGTTTAGTATTACTATTACTATTGTCATTATTATTTAAAATTTTTATATTGTTGTAATTCTTGTTTTTTAAGCCCACTGCATAGAATCGCCGTGCCATGTCAAAAAGAATTTCTCTGCATAGGATGATGTATGTTATTCGATGCATATGATAAATAAACTTGACTTGACCTGACTTGAGGAGACTCACCTTGTTGTCCTGCCTCCCATACGTAACGATGACATCATACCCCGTGAGGATTCCGTTTACTTTGTCCTGGGGTGGGGCCTTCCACTGGATAAATAGCATAGACTCGTTGCGCTGTACAGTGACATTAATCGGGTAGGCCGATGGGACTGTAATAACGTAGAAGGGGAACAGAGTTCACATGACAAAAATATGACTTTCAGTCTCTCATAATGGTAAGCTAGCTAGTGGTCATACTCTGAAATACTGAAAAAATAAAACTATCGTAGTGCTAATCAGACAGTGAGCAAGTCATCATTCCATCACAATTATAATCACCTTCCATCAGGCGTCAAAGAAAACGTCTGATGAGTCCACGTTTGTGTAAAACACGTCTAATGTGTCCGACATCATGGAAAGATTTACGTTGCATCTCATGACTAAAATATCCCCCTTGGTGGCGTAAGTTCAGGGAGGAAGCCGGAAGTGGCCTCACCCATTTAACTGTGAACTACATGCTTTATCCATGAAACCACTTTGGCTGCAGCTTCCGACTTGGCCTCACAGGAAGATGCGAAGATAATATCAGACATATTCTGGATGTGATTCACTACAACCAGGGAAACCCTGTAAATTCTAAATATACCTACTTTTAACAATTTATGATCATTTTAAATAAACAGCTGGATGAATGATGGGATGTGAGAGAATTCCACACAGGCAAGTGATACATGTTGAGTATTAAGAGCTGGGCCTGGTTTTCCAGTAACACTGGATCTTACACGTACAATATGTAGTTTTTGGCCACTAGGGGTCTATCAATCAAAACAATAGCAAAACATGTACTTTGACGATGTCGAGAAGTAGCGTTGGATCATGTTTTTTTTGTCGTAGTCAATGAGAACCTGCCAATCTAGCGTCTCCGGCAGAAAAATGTTCACTGACAAAGTAATGTATTGTTAAATATATTTAACTTTATTCACGTTATGTTTGGCGGTTCCCTGGAACTTAGAGCAACTAGAGAAGTCAAAGGTCATATGACGCCATTGACGGGCAACAAAATGAAATGTCCCGTGTCTTCGAATTAAATTACAAATGTCTCTGTGTTTGAAAGTTGGTGGAAACATTTGGGGTAATGTAAGTACACAACTAACAAATATATATAAGTATAGCGATGTTTGCTTTTGTAATGCAAAGTACGTCCTTTGTTATTGTTTTTGAAAACGACATATTGTACCTTTAAGTTTACCAGCATTTTAACACTGCATCTTTTCATTGAGAGGCATCTAACAATAACGTACCCCTGTGACTCCTACTGTTGCCAAAGTAGTACATCATATAATAAAACATGTAGGTAATCGTTTACATCGTTTATAACAAGGTCTGAACACTTATGTAAATTGTTTTTCAAATTGCACACTGTTTTAAGTGTGCTTTAGTGACTAATTTTTGGTTGATACAGAATCAAACCTGTCAACATCAGACAGCCTACTAGCCTACTGTACTGTACTGCAAATGCAGTCCGTACAAGCCAATGTCTGTGCAGTTGCCAGAGAAACAGCTGAGTAGCTGAATTTGCATTACCTTAGTTGTTTTACTGTTACAGGTTACAGGCAGTCTTCATGTATGCAGATACAGACAGCGCTACTCTATGTCATGATCATTTTTTTATCCATTCCGAAAAAATCCAAATGTCTTGTAATATAGATTTGTCTCGTGTAATTTCAACAAGTGGATTATTGATTACCACTCAAGTTGCCTGTTGAATTGTTGCAAAGGTCAAACAACTATGAGATACCAGACTTAGATAAAAAAAACGAACAATGCAGGATGAGAAAAACGTACCTAGCAGTAGTTCAAGACAACTTCTGAGGATCTCAGGTGAGTGAATGACATGAATTTTGTCTAGTCCGTGTTGCAAGAAACTCCAGATGTCTCTGGTTTACAGCTACATTTGATATCTTTCTCAAATCGGTGGCCATCAAGGTTGCTAGCCATGCCTTGGCATCTGAATGTCTAGTCACAACCTAACTTTGCCACAGCAAAACAGAGACACTACAGTCCCTGTCTAGCTAGATTTTTAATGAAAAAACGGATGAGATAACTTAAAAAAAAACAAATTCGCTTTTATTTTGTACATTTGGAAATTGGTGTTATGAAGTGAGAGGACCTGATACTTTTACATTTCATACTATTGAAACTTTTACATTTCATACTACTGCACTGAGTGATTAGGTTACTTCTGACTGTGCGGATAACAGGAAGTTGTCAAAGGCTTCCAACCCCATCATAATGCAGATACCTCCGTACCAGTTTTATAATAACTTCATAAGCCATTCTTAATACAATAAGGTAATACAGCATACTTATAAAATAATAATGTCATAAGCCATTCTTAATGCAATAATAATGTAATAGGCCACGCTTAGTGCAAATATAAAGTTTATAGTTTATAATTAGGGTCTTAAATGTGTGTTTATATAATGTTTCATAGTGTGTGTATATTTACTGAAATGGTTTAAAGTGCTGTTTATGTACCTTAAGTGAAATGATTTAAAGTGCTGTTTATATATCTTTACTGAAATGTTTTAAAGTTCTGTTTATCTATCTTTACTGAAATGTTTTATAAGGCTGCTGTAACCAACAGGTAGTACAGTCCAAACCTTTGACTGGTACTCTATACTAGTATGTGTTTTTCATGTTACCCACCTCCTTCACTGGTGTTGCTTTGGATCCAAGTACTGTCTGGTGATTGGCCAAGCTCGTTGCTACAGGAGACACTCATGTTGTACCAGGTCAAGGCCTCTAACCCTGTGACATCACTCTGAAACGGAGGTACTGTAGCATTGACAATCCTGGTCAGCCTGACTTCTCCTTTTCTCCGGCTCATCTCCTTCACCTTGAAAACCACACAGGGAAAGGTAGAGGTTCCATGTTCATTACAACATTTATTTGACATTTAGAATATACTTCTGAGAGAAAAACAGAAAAACATTTGTTGAAAAAAATATAAATAAATATAAAGTTGCTGATGAACTGAACGACCCTTAAGCAATTATCCTAGGTCATAAACTCTAATGTTCCCAAAACGTCCTTACTGGCTGTGTAGTTGGGTCGGTGCCGTCTCTGTGTCCAATGTGGGGTTGTGTTTACCTTGATATGGCAGATAGAAAGTGGAGAGAAGCCATCGTGTCCAGGGATCCATCTCAGAACTAGTTTGTTTGATTCACGTTGGATCACTGAGACTTCAGAGACAGGAGAAGGCAGCACTGCAGAAACACCAAACACGATCAGTCACTGGAATCAGAGATCTCAGATTCTGTTTCTCTAAGATTTACTTGGAGGGTTCTATTTTTGCTTTTGCAAAACACAACAGTATGGTCACATATCAAACCCTCCACTGGAGACAAAAAGTTAAATGCAATTTACAGGTACACCTGTTCAACTACTCATTAATGGAAAAATCCTATCAGCCAATCACGGGGCAGCAAGTCAATGCATTTAAACATGGTCAACACGATCTGCTGAAGTCCAAACCAAAATGGGGAAGAAAGTGATTCAAGTGACTTTGAAAGTGGCATGTTTGTTGGGGCCAGATGGGCTGGATTGAGTATTTCATAAAGTGCTGATCTACTGGGATTTTCCTGCACAACCATCTCTAGGATTTACAGAGAATAATCTGAAAAGCAGAAATATCCAGTGAGCGGCAGTTCTCTGGGTGAAAATGACATGTTGATGGCAGAGGTAAGAGGAGATACTACCTGTACCTACCAGCATGACTAGCATTACCACACTGGATGGGTCTAAACTAGAATGTGGACACCTAGAAATACCTATGTGTCTGGTTAGATTGTTCACTTTCATTCTAGTCCCACATGAACCAACTCCAATCCAAAACTAAATCTAGAATTGGCTTCCTATTTGGTAACAAGGCCTATTTCGCCCATGCTGCCAAACACACCCTGGTGAAAAAGGCCTTCCTGGACTTCGATGACATCATCAACAGAACTTCCTCCATTTCCCTCCTGATAAAATTAGACAGTCTATCACAGTGCCATCTGTGTTGTAACCAACGCCCCATTTAACACCCACCACTGCGACCTACATGCACTAGTGGGCTGGCCCTCGCTACACACTGGACGCTTGACCCACTGGTATCACTTCATATATATGTCACTTCTACGGAAAACCCCTCTGTACCTAAACTCTCTTCTCACCATTGCACTACCCACCCGTAACCTGCGCTCAAGCAGGTACATCTCCCTAGTCACCCCAAAAGTCCATACCGCCTTTGGCCGCAACTCCTTCCAGTTCGCTACAAAAAAATCTGGAACTCTTGAACACCATCTCCCTCACCTCCTTTAAATCACAGTTGTCAGAGCTTCCACCCGATCACTGCCCATGCTGACCATCCCCTCTCCCACGCACACTACCATTGCCCATTATTAACCTAGTGCTGTAGTTTTGCCCCATGGTGCATTTATGCACTCATCTGTACAGTACCTCATTTATTAGATATAATTTGCACAATTTAAAATTTTTATAAATCAAGTGTTATTTATTACATTGTTATAGGCATGCCACTTTACATACCAATTAATCTAACTCTCTAATCCACACATCTTTTGCACTAACTGTACATATACTCCCATCGTTTACTGTGAATATCTGCACCCTGTATTGTTTTTTATTGTAATTAATGTGTAACTGTGTCATCTTGTACCTTTTTCACTTTTATCTTTGCCAGGTTACTGTCTCAAATGAGAAACTGTTCTCAATATGCTAACCTGGTTAAATAAATGTTTAAAAAAAATATAAAAGGAATGGTGAGACTGGTTTGAGCTGATAGAAATGCAACAGTAACTCAAATAACCAGTTGTTACAACAGAAGAGCAACTTGGCAAACTTTGGGCCCCTTACCAATTAAACATTGTTTGAATGCCACAGCCTACCCGAGTATTGTTGCTGACCATGTCCATCCCTTTATAACCACAGTGTACCTTCCAATTGCAACTTCCAGCAGGATAACGCTCCAATTCACAATGCTCACATCATCATAAATTGGTATCTTGAACATGATGTGTTCACTGTACTCGACTGGCCTCCATAGTTACCAGATCTCAAACCAATCGAGCACCTTTGGGATGAGGTGGAACGGGAAATTTGAATAATGGATGTGCAGCCGGCAAATCTGCAGCATCTGTATGATGCGATAATGTCAATACAGACTAATATCTAGTAATGTTTCCAGCACATTGCTGAATCTATGCCATGAGGAATGATGGCAGTTCTAAAGGCAAAGTGGGTCCAAATTGGCACTAGCAAGGTGTACCTAATGAAGTCGACAGTGAGTGTATATACACGTCCATAAAAAGATAAAGAAATGTCAAAAGTAGAAGGGCTGATGTATGAAGTCTGTCAGGTACCGCTTTTGTATTATTTATATTTTCATGCGTTTGTTGCTTCCTAAGAGCACTGAAACAAGTAGGATTTACTCAGACACTGAGGCAAGATAAGCACAGATCAGAGGCTAACTTGGTGTATCTAGTACAAACCAATCTGGTGTTCCTGTGTTTATATATAAAAAAATTATACAATTTTTTTAAAGATTGACAGGACAAATAACAGTAGAGATACTTTGTCTAGCAATATATCAAAACATTTTTACAATTTTAATGCCCCCAAAATAATCCCCGACTCCCATACCACCCTCCCCTGCTACCCATCCCGAAACACCCATCTCCACCATCCCCCCACCCCCCACAAAACACCCAGACAGACCAACAACACACTAACATAAATACAAATACATACTATAACGAGAAGAAATTGAACTTGGTGGACTAGGAGCTTAATATTATCTGACTCAGATCAGAAGGGAGCCTCTGCAAGCTATTAAAATAGGAAATAAAAGTCTGCCATTTTTCAAAGAATTTTGATTGTGATCCCCCCCTCATGGAATACTTAAATTTCTCAAGTTTTAAAAATGACATCACATCACATAGCCACTGAGAGGCTAATGGTGGCTGAGAGGACTTCCACCGCAGCAAATTGTTTTAACTTTAATCAGTGATGTATTCTCAATTACCTTTGATGTTGATGTTAGCCTCCCTGGACGTCGTGACGCCTTTAAGATTGTGGGCTTCACAGCTGAACTGGGTGTATGTGTCCACGCCTACAGACAAAAACATCACATAGCAGAATATGACGACTCAGTTTTACAGAAGGTCTAGGTAATGGAAGACATTTTATAACTAAGAGGCTTTAAGGTGGTTGCGCATGCTCAGCGGTTTTTTCACAGTATCGAGCAGACTCCCACAATCTTAGGCTGAGCTTTGATTTGCCGCTAACTAAAGAGTGGCTGGGTTCCCCTTCAAATGATGCAAATTGGCCATCAGCAGACATTTAGTGGACCAATCGCAGTCGAGCGACTTGGTCATGCCCCTGCAATGCTAAGGGCTGTCATCCGACTGAGTGTGCCCTCAAACACATTGACCTATGCGACTTTCTGGTTGGGAAAGACATGTGGAGGAAAAGCAGGATTGCTTCGCGTGCACGCCTAGGATCCAATTTTTTAAAAAGTACAATACTAAGACACGGCCAGAAGACTAATCTCACGGTCAGTTGGGGTACAGCATGTGTATTTTCTTCACCGGGTTAGTTGATTGGGAAACATTACACAAACAACATAGGGAGCTTTTTACAGGCGGTAAACGTTACAGGTGGGGAATAGTGGATCAGCAAGTCAAGTGAAAGCCAGTGAGGTGATTAGGAGGCCATGGAGATATGAGATAAGAGAGTGGTCTTCAAACCAGTGAGCGAGCAGAAGTGAACATGTAACCAGGCTGGGAGTTGCGCTGCTGACTGCGTAATGTGCTGAGATAAGTTCACGGTTAGTCATGCTGGAAAAGGCTGAAAAACAGTGGAGTGAGCAGAAAAACAGTCATGTAACTGGTGTACTGTAGTGTGAGATTAAATGCTGGAAAGCAGGAGAATCACACTTTACAAAACATAAGCATGTGGCTTCAGCTGAAGTAGTGGTCTAAGTGGTTTCCATCAGTACACATACAGAGTAGTGCTAGGGTTAGGGTTAGAGTAGTGCTAGGGTTAGAGTAGTGCTAGGGTTAGAGTAGTGCTAGGGTTAGGGTTAGAGTAGTGCTAGGGCTTGTGTTAGATTCTGGCCTACTGCTGTTCTCTCACACTTTCTATCAATACAAGCCTCATGATGACAGCGACTTCTTTAATTATTAGAACAGAGGGCCTACTGGTTTAATTTGGCTCTGTACTATGAAAGTTTGGATTCAGGGTGTATTGGGTTAGGGTTAGAGTAGTGCTAGGGTTATAGAGGGCCTTCTGGTTTAATTTGGCTCTGTACTATGAAAGTTTGGATTCAGGGTGTATTGTGCACATGTTGAAAACCAACTGAGACCAAATAGCAGTCAATGAAAGTCAAGGGAGCCATTTTAAGAATACAAGATACCAGACAAAACCGCTTGCAACAAACAACAATTCGGGAACATCATCAAAAAAGAAGAAAAAGCACTAGCTCTGCATTGGCAAACAGCTTGGTAGATGAATAAAGAAAGCTCAACATAACAAGGCATTAAAATGTCTGACAGATGAAAAACAACTCTTGGAGGTCCAGGCACTGGATCACTGGGCTTCACTGATGATTTAACTGCTAACAGCAGCAGGAGAATTACATGTACAGAAAGATATTGCCTGCTAAAATATAAGAAAACGCCTCCAAAATGGTACTTCATCATGTAAAAATGCAATAACCCCAAACATGCTGCTATAGCAACTAGAGGGTTTTTCTCAGGGCCAAATATTTCTTGGTTGCCAAGTCAATTTCCAGATTTTACTCTCCTCCAATTTTCCAAATTCCCCTAATCCTACCTTGTAAGTGGCAAGATATGCTAGTCCAATTTTCCTACATACCCTCGGCAGGACTGTACCAATGTGCTCTGCCCCTTGCTGGCTCCCTGCATGGTTGTAAATGCAGTGACCAGGATCAACCATCTGGCCACCGTGACGAAGTCGTCCTACGAATCAGTGACTTAGACAACAATGCCACGTGGAGCACTGAACTTATAAAATGTTCCAACACATGATCACATACCATCATTTTCAAGGCTCCATACATTCGTTAAAGGTTGGAGAATGTTCTAGACAGGAGTTTCTGAAAATCCTAACTTCATCAATTTATATTGCCAACAGTGCCTTACATCAAGGAATCCTGAGTCAAATATAGTCTATTTTCATTACGTCATATAAAGCTGGTTTTGGAGCATAAAACAATTCTGAAATAACAAAATAAAATAACAATAACCTGAGACCCAGCAGAAAACAGTTGTTACAATGTAATTATGAATGTTGAGTCCAAATAAATGACGACAAGTTTGCACACACACACACAAAGGTAGCATCACTGAAAAGCCCAGGATGTGAACTTAATGTGACTGTGGGACTATACACAGTGGCCTGTGAGGCTCCAGAGGTACTGACCAAAAACCCATGTCCTCTAGGGTAAACAAAGATGAATAAATCTGTTTGCTTTAAATCTGCAAAGTAGTTCAATTGTGGGCAGTTTCACTTTAAATACAGCCATACCACAGCATTTAACAAATCACAGGCATATTTTCACATTGCAACCACTTGCGTACTAGAGTTAAAAAGGTTTGACATCTCTGGCAATGCATGGTTCCTTCCTCTGGACACCACAACACCAGGTCCCAGTGTCTGAACCTCGGAGACGCCCAGTGTGACGTGTAGGCCTGCTCCATAATGACCCTTTTGTCTTATTGTTTTCCCCCTCACTGTCCAGTGTTTCATGCTCAGAAACCTTTTTCAAAACAGTGCACTTGCTTGCTCTGCCTCGACATTTGGAGCCCATTCCACAATGCGCTGCTTATTATGCCCACAAGAGCAGAGCGGAACTGGAAACAGTTTAGCATCTTGTTGTTTACATCCCTCTGAATACATAAGTAGATTACGTAGCATAGTGTCCTCCAAGCTGGTCTAAGATAACATACATAGGCTAGTTTATGTAAATCTTTACGTGCATGAGCAATATACTGCAATGGTTGGATACAGGCCAAAACTTGTTTAAAACTGTCTCGATATGAAATTATTTTACTTTTTAGTTTTTGTTTCTGAAAATATTACTATTTCCATTAGAAAAAACAGGGGGTCTGCGTGGTGCAGTGGGCTAAGTCGCTGCATTGCACAACAGTCTACGTCATGATAGTCAGTGGTTCGAGCCTGACTATGGGTCCTCTGGCTTTCCCCGGACCTCCAGAACGAGGCAGCGCAAATTGGCATAGCATTGCCTGGGGTTTGGGATAGATAAGCCAAATCATCTACCTTGCCACGTTGCTCTCCAGCAACTCCTTTTGTGCAGACTGGGTGCCTGTAAATTCAATCACGGAAGTATTGTTGGTGAGCGTAATCATCCCGTACATGATTTGACTTATGGCTTCAGTGTTGGATGAAACAAAGAATAGCCGGCTCTGCAACATGTGGTTGGATAAACCTGGTGACCTGGCCCCTCGCCATCCCGCATCGGTCCAAGGAATTGCAAAGCTGCCAACAAGGCAGGGTCAGTGGGAATTTGGAGGGGGGGAGGAAAAACATGCACATATCAATAGCTACTAGAGGAACAAGAAAAGGTATACTCCATTTTGTCATTGATTGGAAGAACAATGCTGAATTTGCTAGTATCTTTTTGTTGAATTAACTAGCATTGTTTGATAAACATTTCTGTAATATTTCATGTGAAATACAGTTTAGAACATGTTTTGTGCCATGTCACACCAATACAGTAAATTGTTGCAGCATGCCAAAAAAAGACAACTTTAGATTTATCAAAAGGGCTGGATGATGCTTCAACACTAAAAGTATGTGGAAAATGATAAAAGATGAAATATACCTTTAAAGAGTCTTTGTTTGCCAGGATGTTCAAGACAGGGATGTTGGAGTGAAAAAGCAATGTTTGGGCTTTTATATTCATGTAGAAGAAAATTAACCCTAATCTCAGTAACACCTAACCTAACCTAAAACCGAATGTAACATTCAAAAAACTAAAGCATTTTATGCTATGTTTATGCCCCACACCAGTTTGTGTAAGTGGATACCTACATTAGCATTCACCACCTTACACAGATACTGTTTACATTCCTGAATACATAATTAGTCTGTAGTCGTGGTGATGAGTAGAGACATTCTAGGGTGTCAGGTCATGGAACTCATGATGCGTTTGGTGCTCCAGCTGTCATCGAATTTAATGAAGTCTTAAACATGGCATGGAGGTCACACTGTATATTCTATTCTAGCATATTCATATAACCTTGATTGTTGTGAGCCCATTCGGAGTGTGACGGTCTCTGACTGAAAAACAGATCATCCTTGAGCTGGTTCTGAATTTAATTTCTATAAGCAATAACTGAGTCTCATTCAAGAGGAACCGAAGACAGAAGACCTGCTGAGTTCTCCTAGATTTGCCGTTTGCTGGGTCAGGTTTTGAATGTATTTGCTACTCTTTTTTAATAACATCTGTAGCTCTGGAAGCTAAACTGGCTGCTTATATAGCTAACAGCATACGGACCGTAACTGGTTCAAATCCCTGGACAAACAACGTGAAACTCTACTATTGCCCTTGAGTAGTTTCTCGTGTTAGTCACTGGAGATGATCACTTGCTAAAAACCTAAACATAAATGCAGAGAGCATTATGGGTAATGTAGTGAATGATGCCAAGTCTCGCCAGGCAGCATCTCACTCTAACACGCCATACAAAGGGTGACATTTCAAATGTGTGTTTGTGTGTATACAAAAGCTTACAGTGTCAGCCCATTCCAAGGCCTACCTAAATACCTACACATCCTTTATGAACAGACCCTTTTATACTTCCTCAGAATTGGGGTCAAGGTTTTTACATCTTTTTATAGCATTATTTCCTCTCTCATTTTTACAAAGGGCAACATGTGGTTTTTAACTGTAGACTAACACTTTTCATTTCTAAAAGACCAACACTATAGCCTCTCATTACAAACACAGAAGGGAAACAGACTCTACAGCATCCCTATTTGACTCTGGCCCTTGAAGTCAGTTCCAACTGGTGCTACATTTCTGAAAGAAAGTGCTCAATAGCCCCATATTCCTTACAATCACTACTGACCAGACCTGGCTGCACTACTTTAGGAAAGAGAGAGAGATGGTGTTTTTTGGGGGGCCTGTCAGAACACACATCATTAAACAAGTTCTGAAGAGTCTGAGGAGACAAAACAAAGAAAGGTTTGGGCGCTTGCTCTATACAAGGTCGGGTGCTCGCTCTATACACCCACGTTAATGCCATTTGTTATTCAGTTGAAAGAACAAAAACAGATTCTAAATGGCCGTCAACATTTCTGGTAGCTGGATTCCAGTAAATGCGTAAAGACACAGGCTGAGTCACTGAGAGGTAGGCAAACCTGGGTCAAAATAATGTATTGTTATAGAGGCCTAACGCCATAAATTACTGGTTGCATTCATTGAGTTCCTGTATTACTTGACCTTTTTTTTTTGCTGCGGGGGAGGGGGAATGAATAAGACAATAGACAGCTGGGGATGATTAGCTGGCCATTATGTTACGAGGACCATTCTAGTGATAGACCAATTTTATAGGGCCGATGTTTGCATTTTTACATGTATCGGCATTAAACGAAACGCGGCTGCTGCGTTCGCCAATTTTCCCGGCATTATTTACAGACAGGCATCCACACAGGCAGCTCTGTGTTGCTGGAGACGCTGCAGTTCATGTGCAGACCATGCACTGCCCCTTGTTCTGCCTAACCCATTTTTACTATTGTTAAATATTGTTTATCTACTTGTTCTTACTTGTTGCACCTCACCTGTTTTTACTATTTGTTAAATATTGTTTTCTTAAGTTCAATGTGTAAATGTTACTTTTTAAATTGAGACTTGTAACATTTGTTATCATCGTGTAATTTTTATGATGTAAATTGAGGGAGCAAAAGCAGTATCGGCTCCAAATATCGGCTCAAGAAAATTGGCAGCCCGTATCGGTCATTGGCTAAGGCTGATTAAAAAAATGGCATTGGCACAAAAAATACATAATCGGTCGATCCCTAGACCATACATCCACAAATAGGATCAAAATGTATCCGGGATACATGTTTCGTATCCACAAACAGAAACAGGAATTGTCTTGCGTAAGGCACTTCACCCAAAGTTGTTCCAGGGGGATGACCCAGTACTTTTTGTGAAAGTTGCTCTGGATAAGAGCATCCGCTAAATTACTAAAATGTCAAAGAATGAAAATGTATCCAGGATACATGTATCCACAAACATGATCCGAATAAAGTTAATTTATTCACATGCCAACTGCAAACACTATTGTTTATGATAAATAATACTAAAGTCTAATATTAATTACTAAAGTCTAACAATAGTACTGGTAATGATAATATCTGTAGTTGTGGTCCATGGTGCGGAAGTATGTGAGGCAGACGCGAAGGCTGCAATGATCAAAACAAACATCTTTAATTTCGAAATAACAATGGATTAAAACAAAACTGCCATTAGGGGCAAACTGGTAGATATCGAACTTTACAAATAACTCACACACATAGTATCACAGGGAACAATATCCAACAAACTGACAACACTCGAGCCCAACCTAAATTGACAAGCTAATGAATGAATGGTATCAGCTGTGAAACAATTATGGAGATCTATTGGAAAACTTTAGGTCATATGATGTCGTCATATGACCTAAAGTGCGGGAACCAAAACACAATCAACACACACAGGACAAAAATTATATTTACACATCAAATTATGTCATGTCCCCGTTAGGGCAATGTCCCCTTTACTGCCCTGGGGAAATTTCGATGTGCTCTTCAGACCAGAAGAATCATGAGATTTACGGCCCCCTTTAACACTCCATTGAGAAAAAAATGGCCTCCTTTCAATGGGCAGAATAGAACCAAACGTGTTTCGCTTCCAAGGCAAGCCAAGGGTAATGCAAATACTACTTTACTGGGGTACCTAGATGAAAGTATAATATTTCCATTGAGGAAGGCAAATATAATCAGTGAAAGCATGAGCAGTTCTAAGTCCAATCAACAGGGTGTAATTCACAGGTTTGGCAAGGCGCCATTCTTTTTCTTTGGTTCCAATCTACCAGGCTTTCCCTGCTAAAGTGTTCTGGTTGCAGCACTGCATATAGTCCAGTAAGCCTGTCAAATTACATTCTACTACCTATATAGTGCAATAGTTTTGACCAGCGCCCATGTCATTGGTCAACAACTATATACAAAAAAAATTGGGTGCCATATGGGACATCAGTTATTTTCTTCTGTTGCTACATTATACCTGTTCATCTCATTTCACCATTTACTTTAGTGTTCTTCAGGCCATCTTTTAGTACCTTAATTTTTTCCCTCAGTGCTCAGAGAAAATTGTAGTCATTTAATGTGTCCGTAGCCTGCGTATACAGTGTCTGTGAGTAGGTTTATGAACACTGTCCCCCCCCCCCCCCCTTTACCTAATGAGTATCCGAGCTTCTGTCTGATCACTGCACATGCTGACCCTTCCCTCTCACACGCACTCTACCCCTGCCCCTTTCATCTAGTCCCTTAGTTTTTTTCTAGTCCCCATGATGCCTTTGGACGCACTGACCTGCACAGTATCTTATTTGTTGATCATCATTTCCACATTTATCCATTTGGTAAGTTATGCCCAAGCGTTAATTACTCCATTGTATTTACTTTAAATACCAATTAATCTACCTCTCTAATTCTTCTGTTGCCCTAATTTTACAAGATCCGCACCTTGTATTTTTTATTGTATTTTTATTCCCTTCAATTCCCTTCACATGTAACTCATGTGTAACTTTGTGTCATCTTGCACCTTTTCGCTCTTACCTTGGCCAAATCGCCGTTTGAAATGAGAAATTGTTCTCAACATGCCCTCTGGTTAAATAAAAGGTAAACAAAATAATAACAATAAATAAACTTTATGCAACACATAGCTGCTGTTCTTTCAAAAAAAATACTGGGATTTAATACACAGAAAATAACAGCTACATCCACAGTAACAATGGCTAAACTATGTGAACTTCAATCTGAATCATTTCAGGAAAGGAAACTAGTCAGTGTTAGCGGGAAGGAAGGCTACTGGTAAGATCCATAAGCAGACCTAGCCAGCCTGCAGCCAGGCAGTCCCCAGGCAGAGCCCTTTTCCAGCCAGGCAGTCCCCAGGCAGAGCCCTTTTCCATCCCATACCAGCAGAGTAGAGAAAGATTGAGAGCCATCCCCTGAATCACTCCTTTGTACAGGCAGCCAACCCCCGATCTGATCCGTTCATCTCCCTGCAACCCTCGCAACACGATCCGCAGCACATGCTGGGCAAATGCCCAAATCGGGCTTAACCCTGAAACCCCCATCTCCCAGGTAGCACCCACCGCTTATACAACTAGTCAACATCTCACCACTGTGTGAATTAGTAAACATCTCACCACTGTCTGAACTAGTAAAAATCTCACCACTGTCTGAACTAGTAAAAATCTCACCACTGTCTGAACTAGTAAAAATCTCACCACTGTCTGAACTAGTAAAAATCTCACTACTGTCTGAACTAGTAAAAATCTCACTACTGTCTGAACTAGTAAAAATCTCACTACTGTCTGAACTAGTAAAAATCTCACTACTGTCTGAACTAGTAAAAATCTCAATACTGTCTGATGTAGTTAACATCTCACTACTGTATGAACTGGTAAAAATCTCACTAATGTCTGAACTAGTAAACATCTCAGGCTACTGCAATCGGTAGGGAACATAGCAGAAAGTGTATCTGCGGTTCATCACATAGTTCTACCTGAAAGGAGAATGTTACTGGGTCTTCATCATTAAAATGATCTATGCCAACGTAAACTGAATTTCATGATACAGTTTTTAAAACAACATTTGGCTAACTTTAGCCATAGTTAACTAAAAACCATGGTGGTGATGAGGCACGTGAGCAAGAAATAACTTATCTGCTGTCAGTTAGTTGACATGGCCATTACAACAACATCCTCACAGTATAGGCACATTATACCTCATTTGCATATTTTGTTATGTTTACACAATGTTTTAGAATGTGTTTACATTTGTGTCTGCCCAACACATCCGTCCTTAGTCTTCAACATTTTACATTGAAAAAAGTTTTTGCACAGGGCAAAAAAAGTTAAAAAGGTAATGAGTGGTCCAGAACCAGGAGCTCAGACGCCTACTCCAAACTCCGTCACACATTGAAATCATTTAGCAGAAGCCCTTGTTCTTATTGACCCTTGTGGGATTTAAACACAATCTGAATTGTAAGCGACATGCTTTCTACCAACGCAGCTGCACAGTGCCCCTGAAAAGTGCCGCTTCCTCCCCAAATAGACTAACTAAAAAGACTAGTTCTCACAAATGTACACTGTTTAGAACGTAAACACATTGCAGAGAGTCTAGTCGAAACTGTTAAGCTATTTACTCCGTCCTCTCTTCTGAACAAGAAGGGGGAAGGGGTTTGGAATGGGGGGAGCTTCAATACAGCTCTGCACTTATTCCACTTCCTAAACACACTTGCGTGTGTTCATAAACCCTTCACAAAGTTCATAAACCCTCTCTTCATGAACTTTTTAATTCCATTCAATTTCAATATGATAGAGTCAAGGTTTTCCTTAATTATGAGTCTGTCAGCACGGTTGGCCGCTATGTACTCTCTGTTAAGGGCAATGTAGCGTCCACTTTCTGTCAAATGTTTGCCTTTTTTCTAATTACTTTATTGGGTGTAACTGCTCTCTTCCTGTCATATTCTGACTCAATCAATAAACTTTAACAAAATATAGCCAAATACTCCCTTCAGCACTCAGGGGACACTTTATATTCTCAAATGCAGCATGTCACACAGAACAGTAGTTTGCTTAAATGCAGCAAATCATTTTGTTCAGAGGTTTTTCCTAGATCTCAGACAACAAGAAAAGCTCGGTTCCAAATGCCCTACTCCCTATGAAGTGGACGACTTCAACCAGAGCCAATGAACACTGCACTACAGAGACTATGTTGCCATTTAGGATGCCATAGAACAGAACTATACAATGCCAAACAGACTACCTACTGTGAGTGCATTGGTCTGTGCGCTGTATTGCAGCGCGAGTGTCCTTCGAGCTGTTTATGTGTGCGTCTCATATTCACCTGGTACTGTGTAGTTGCTGGGTGATGGTAAAGAATCCAATACAGGGACTCCGTTGCGTAACCACTGGATGGTAACTGGATTTGGGGGACCCACAGCTTCACACCACAGGGTAAATGAGCTGTTACGCGTTACGTTCATGTCGTCGGGGCCTCTGACGAATGCTGGCAGACCTGAGCACACACATTTCAAATTCTCTACATTGACTGCAGTCAGATTCTGCAGAATCAATAATCAATGAATCACCTTACATCCCAAATATATATAAATACATCTCAACTAAAAAATGTGACTCAGCACCAGATTTGCTCAAACAAATCACTTCAAACACTATGTTAAAGGAATATTTTACCTCATGTTATTGTTTTTGTAGTGTTTATTGCTACGTAGTAAAACCAAAAAACTATGTCTAAGTTCTTTTAATGTCCTAATCGGCCAGGATTTGCCCAATTTCTTGTTTTGGTTCCAGTTGCAAATTCTTTAAGATGGCTTAAAAACTTATTTTGAATTACAGATGTGCTATTATCTATTGATACTCTGTAGCTAAATAATTTGAATTACACACCCACCGTTAGCTTCACAGCATGTCTCGCATTACAGGAAACACCGGAATAAATACTGGCATAAATGAACAGGTTGAAAGTTTGGCGATGCATCTATTTACAGTAAAGTTTGCAGTATCTATGATGTAATCATACAACAAATTATAATATTTGTAGACTCTAGGCATGGTGAATGGACTAGGAATGCATGTGAACATTAATTTTGGGTAAAATATTCCTTTAAAAAACGTTTTGGAAATCCAATCAGGGCTCACCTTCGACGTGGACACTGATAGGCTGTGACCATATCTCCATGCCACTGACTATCAGTTTGCAGCGGTAGTCACCAGCATCAGTTCTCTTAACCTTATTTATCCTGAAACACAACAAACAAAGAAACGGTACAATCTTCATGTTTCAAAACGATCGCGTTCTTAACACCGACTGCACACTGAGTTTTTCTACCCATCCTCTAATGGGATATCTGTTACCAAAGGATTGGCAGTGTAAACATCTGCGGGACAGAAGTGTTCACACACATTTTACCTTACACCCTGTGTGCCGTGAACAGCTGGTGCTCCCACCCTGGTGCTCCTGTGACAGTTACCTAATGGTGGACAGCAGGGTCATAACTCCGTTTGTAACGGCGGTGTGCAGTTCATTAATGAACAGCTGTGGGTTCCCAGATTGTTCAGTGTCGTTTTTCCACCAGATCACATTGAGGTCCCAGCTGGCATCAGGGACATCGATGGAGCAGTTAAACTTGGCTTCTTGGTCCTCAGATAGTTGAATGGATCCCACTGTTGGTCTGAACCTGGTTGGGTCCAATAGAACTCAGTTAAAGTTAGATGTTAGTGTTCCAAATTAAACATCAAGCTTAGTGTTTAGCTCACATACTGATTAATGAAAATAAGCATTTCCAAAACGGAAAATGGTACATAAAGGTAAGACAAAAATAACGTAAAATATATTTTTTTAAACCATCTCCATCAACAATAGAAACAGTGGTTGTTCAATAGTAACCTCATCCTCTTGATGTCATCCTGGCTGATGTGGAGCTGGCGAACATGGACTGGTACAATAGCGGTTTCAGGGGATGTGGTGGGTTGCGGGTAGCGACCTGGCCTCCCAGGCACGCGGGCCAGGTCATCACCATGGACATTTGTAGGTTTTCCAGAATAACGGTACATATTGGAACTCCCATGATGCTCAGCTATATGAATTCAAGGAAGGGTTGTTACTAAAGCCTAGAGTAGTACAACACATCTCAGCCATTTATCCTTAATGAGATCATACATCCCAAAAGTATTTATTAAATAAAAAAATATACAATGTCACAGAGGGATTGGATATTACATAATTAAACGCTTCGATCCTGTCTATTTATCCTCAAAGTTTGAACTATACAAATGCTTACAGCCAACATGATTAGCTCACATTATTTTGATAACAATTCTGTATTTCTACAGGAGACTCTCCCTCTTCTATTTAAAAGGGATCAACATACACAATATAACTAGAATAAGGTAACAAACTGAACCAGATCAGTAATGTTCCAGCTGACCTGTCAGATCATCTCAGACCAATGACAATACTATAGCCCGTTACCAGATTGTATAGTGATTACTTAGCAGACAACGCAGAGTTCTGAAACCAGGCTGATATTCTTATGTCCACATGTTAGTAAAATCACAAGACAGGCTATTGCCACAGTAGTGGTAATAGGCAGTAAGCCTAGTACGTTTGTGGCATCTTTTAAACTCCTGCACTCATTTAGTCGCGTTTGATGGAGATGGAATGACAGCACACGCATACCAGACTAACTTCCACTAGATTTTACTGGACAGAGGAAGGAGGAAATACCAGCCTCTTACACATCTACAACAATCTGTTATCAGAGGAAGTCAACTTCTTTACCACCCTGGAAGCCATGGTAATTGTGTTATGAAGACAGAAACGAAAGGCCAAATTTGCATTCTCAGTTCTCTTTAAGTTCCCCAATACCTTCTCAGTGACATGCATGTCTAGAGCATCCTACTAAGCAGGGTAAAGGATATGGAGTAAACAAAATTACCCCTATTATGTACAAAACAAGACAGTGAGAAAACGTAGAGTAAAATAGAAATAAAATAAAATAGATTGAATGTATTTGGCAATGTAACCTTTAAGACTGGTTGGGAGCAAGTACCTACAGTGTTAGTGGTGTCAGAGGCCAAAGGTCAAGCTTGTTCTCTCAAGTCTCCACCTCTACATACATACAGGTTTCATAAGGTTGTACGTACATACATACTCACTAAATTAGATGAGTTTCAAATATAAGAATGGGAGGAGAGACACGAGTCAGGCAATCAACTCTGGTCAGCTTGGAAGATACACGGCCGTGCACGTCTGCCTCGAGGGGTGTGAATTCCAAGTGAACTTCTCAGACTCTGAAGTCTTTAGATGTTGCAGTGAAAGTGTATCTAATCACTTCGCCTGTCGTCATATACATTTCAGAATATGGGGCATTTTTTATTAATACCACCTGGAGTTTGCCTTAACAGCCAGGCTCTGTAGGGTGGTGTGCATAATCATACTGGGTTGGGAATCGCGACAACAAAAACGTACAAATGCAGGGTATTATATTTCCAGAGGAAAATAGCTCTGGCTTTCTGAAGATATGTACATGCAGTTTTCAATGTTTGACACTAATGAAAACACCAATACGTTTTTCCCAATAAAAATAAAATATAAACAAATGAGAACTACATTTAAAGTTATTTTGTCGGAAGCCTGTTAATCTCGTTTTAATAGATTGATAAAACGACTTTAGGGTTAAAAGGATACATAAATATAAATATAATATTTTATGTACAAACAAATGGGATCAGTACCCAATCTTATATATTTATATTAATACATCTAGAAGTCTACAAACGAACAAACAAGCAATGTAAACAAACAGCAAGATTTTCTATGAGACAACTTCTGATTTAGATGTAAGTGCTCCAAACATAAAAAAATTGCATGCATTTCAACTTACCACTGACTAGGTTCACTAAAAGCATGCAAAAAATCGAATAATGTAAAATAGTCCAAAGAAGCGTAATCCACTTTTTTGCCATAGTAAATACTTGGCAGTGCGCACACAACGGTATTTTATTCCAGACGTTCTCTCCTATCAAACACAGTATTTAGTTATTTTTTAGGAATCGCTTTAGTGCACCCTGACACGTTACCGCTTCTATTTCTCATTGTAGACATCGGTGTGTGAAACTCATCTTTCCCGAGTACAAACTTAAAACTTTCTGTCCGTAAAGATCGTTGCGTTTGGCAATCAGGTTTCTCTCTGGACAGCGAAGGTAAACTATTCTGTTGACGTCACTGTTGTTTTAGGAATCCCACTGTAAGGCGGGGCCACTTCGTCGATTATTAATCCCTTTTCATTTTCACACAGTGTAGGCTACTAGCTGGTGCAAATTTTGACAAGTGTTGAAATTGAAAATGTTCGATTGTGGCACTGTTTTAGCAATAATGCAATCCTAAAACCATGAAATCTAGTAGGCATAACCTATGTGATCTAGCCAGGAAAAAAACACAAATAAAAAAAGTATTACAACTGATTTAATTCCATGCAGAATCAGGTGGCTTTATGCGGTTATCAAAATATTACATTTGACAAAATTGAGAAAAATAAAATTAAGCACAGGGTTTTTTATGTTTATAATGACATCGTTATCTGATACTGATCAGAAACCATTATATACTCAACGCGTCCACAGAGCGGCGTTCTTTCACTGTTCAACAGTCCTGACTGACTACAGGTTTTCAGATTGCTTTTGACACTAGGGCCAAGTTGCACGTGGGACGCTTCAACCAATCCAACCTGAAACAAACTATTTAAAATAACCCTAACCCTAAAATAGCCAGCTGGTTGGTTATACAGGGTCTTCTAATTTGATTGAAAATGTAACGATTGACATTTTAGGCATTCATCAGATGCTTTCATCTATAACGGCTAACACACTTAAGTAACTGCTATGTTTAGGGACAAAATGAAACACTTTTCTCATTGCAAGTAGGTTATACAACCATGGGATTTAATGTGGCAACCTTCTGAATACTAATAACCACAAGGCTAACTGCTGGCTTTCTGCAACAATAATATACTTTTATTGGAAGATACAGAAGAATGCGCTGAGTTGCTTTAACCTGGTGTCCCTTAGCCATCATCCTGTGAGGCTGTACTTGCAATAATGTACCTTATGCGGTTTAGCAGATCTCTATCCACCTTTAGCCAATTAACTTGACCAGAGATTTACAATTTTGCCTGCATAATATTTGTTTTGGAAAAGGGAATTCTGGTTGGAGAAACATTTTCACAAGGATAACTGCCTAGGACAATATATCAAAATGTTTGGCCTAATATGAAACTCAATGCTTGGGTGTAATGAATAACTGTCAACACTTTCTTCAGGTTCCTTTCAGAATCTGCTTCAAAATATTCCATATGATGGTACCATAGAAATTAAATCTAGATTTAATTTCTATGGATGGTACTCTATTATAAATAGTTAATCCTATTTAAATAAAACTACCTGTATGCATTTGTGTTTCAAAATTAAGGCATAAATACACAGTATCTCCAGGAAATACTATACATTCAAAATGTTGACCACAAATTATCTGGCATGCTATAATAAAATTGTTTTAATGAAATCGTTTTTCTTGAATTATACATGTATTCATATAATAATTGCATTTTAGCATTCTGAAGTGAGATTACATTAATTGCTAAAAAACTACAAATGGTAATCCATCAATACATTTACATTTAGCATCAGTTTTGGACTACATTGCAAATGTTCCCCTGAACCTTGCAGTGCATGAGATTTTATCCCTAAGAAATATTGTGAATGCAGATGCAGACCTACCAAATTCTCACCGTAATATGCCTTCATCCGGTACACATTAGCTTTGCTCTGTTGCTTACAACAGCCAATGTTACTCAGTAACAGACAAGCATCTTTCCTGAAAGCTTTGGTGAAGATGACATAGATGAAAGGTTTGGCACAGGAGTCGATAGGAAAGAACAACACCAGCATTACCTTGGAGCTGCCCACTGTGATCAATGGAACCTTGAAGGCTGCAGATATAGCAAATAAGTGGATGGGCGCCATGCAGAGGAGGTCGGTGAGAATGAGGGCAGCCATGCGCTTGGCAATCTTAGTGTCTGCGCTGCGGCTGGAGAACTTGGGGTTCCCCACTGTCAAATAGATCAGAGAGTAGCAGATGCACACCACCAGGAACGTGCCCATATTGAAGAGGAGTAGCAGATGCACACCACCAGGAACGTGCCCATATTGAAGAGGAGTAGCAGATGCACACCACCAGGAACGTGCCCATATTGAAGAGGAGTAGCAGATGCACACCACCAGGAACGTG
>JACXGM010005482.1:9815-35077 GCA_016801145.1 Umbra pygmaea | reverse complement strand
GATTCCTCGTCATGATTACTTTTGAAATCAAAACGGAAACTTGCAGGTAACTGAGTATTGCCCTTGGGTGGTAAAATGTTTAATTGCTGTCACAGCGAAATTAATTTAATTGCTTAAAAAAATGTATACGCAACCTGCATTAGTTTAATCGACAACAATTGAACGTGATCGACGAAATTCTTAATGATCAATTGTCGATTGTCGATTAATCATGCCCATCCCTAGTACAGACGTTGAAACGATTATGTAGTTTTCATAACCATAACTTCCCGATCTAAGGCATCCAATATTTCTTTCATAAATCCCTCTGCCCTACCATTTACTATCAGTCATGTCATGCATTATGCGATCTGAGCACAAACGAAAATTGTGTTGCTAATCTTTACAACATTTTGTTGCCATGGTTTTTGTATTCTGTGCATTGACAAAGTTTAATCTAATCTAATCACCCCTCTGCACCAAAGCGTAGAAGTAGCCTTAGAAATCAGTCAGATTACTGGACAAAAAAATGTATCAACTTGCCAATGGGACTGAAATGTCCTAACTCCTGTACTGATTTTACTGTATTTAATTGTTCACATTATTCTGACAAATAGGCGAACATTCTGACAAATTAATCAATATTATTATGTGTGCGCTAATGGACGGAAAAGCAATATGCTCTATTGAAGCACAAACATTTGATTCTACAGTAGCCAACTTCTATTGCTATTTAACATAACAAACCTTAGCTATAACTGAAATGTATTTTTAATCAGATATTCTCAGATAATAAAATAGATTCAATAGATAGTTTTCATAATCATACCTTTCTTGGTTATACCTTTCAGAGCTTATTTCCTAACATTTTCTTAACCTGTTTAAGTGAGTGTGTCTTGAACATTTACAGAACATTAGCCCTGCCAATTTCAGCCCTTTGGGTTTAATTTGAAACTTCAGCAGATCCTCTTTGTCAGAATAAAGATGTAACTTATTTCTCAAGCTGAATTATGGGGTAAAAATTCCCATTGGTGCTTCTGCTGAAGACATCATATACTGTAGATTAATGATAAACATGTCACAAGAAGCCAAGTTCTAATGAATGCATTTACTGTTTTTTCTGAAGTGCAATTCTAGAACTCCACAGTCAAATTCTGACTTCAGAACTGACATCAGTCAATCTGGTTGGGCCAAACGTTTCTACCAATGTTTAAAAATGTACTTTTATTATCTATGAATATTTATAATTAAAATATTAATACATGTTGTATGTTTGATGAGGAACAGGGTACACTCAGACTGAAAAGGGTTCTATGTAGAACAAAATATGTCTTTCAAAGAATACTTCTGGCCTTCCAAATAATCACCTAAAAACCCTTTTAAGAACCCTTTTAAGAACCCTTTTATCCTAAATGGTTATTTGAATACAAAATGTAATAGGCGACATAGAACTCTAAATAGAACTCTCTGCTTAGCAAAGTATCCGAATTTTTCAAAAAGGTTCTTCAGATGAAAACAGTTCTTGGTGGAACCTTACATTATAGATGAGGCACATGAAAGGAGATGGTTAAAACTTTACATAAAAAATAAATGGAAAACAATATCAAACATTATATGCCAGCACAGAATTATGTGAAAATGTGCCCCAAATTGAAACAGCAATCTTGATTAATAAAAAAAATGTAAGACAAAGTTTCTGATTAATAGAATATAGATTATTTACACTAGAAACACACTGGAATTTTGCGCACCAAAATATATTTTATAAATGAAAAAGGCAGATTAAATGTGACAATTATTTTGGAAGAAAGTAGTTGAGTTGTTACAGCTCTACAAAAAGGTACCTTTAGCTTCACAACTTAGCTGTTTAAATGATAGAAGAATACTCTGCTGTACGTATGTTAAAGGACAATTCCAGAGTAAATAAAACATTTTAAATCTAGTTTTTAAAAACAATACCCTAGACTGATTAACGTCATATACAGTGCTGTTCTTGCTTTTTTCCCCAAAAACAACCGAGAGTACAGTTCAGTTGCTTCTGTATCGGATTTTACTTGAAATACCACAAAGTCCAGAATTCAATGCAAATTTTGCACCTGCAAAGTCGCTCCGGTGGAGTCAAATTTAGCATAAGGACCTTGGCTACCAGCTATAAATTATACACCACTATTTGAAACATTTACTAAATGTCACAATGTTGTCCCAGAGCTATTAGCCCTACTTTTCTTTAGGTACATATTTAGCCGGAATCTGCAACAGATTACTTTTAATTTTACATTTGTTCCTCCAAGTATTTACACAATCACAGATAGTTACATTGAAGCTAATGATGCTACCTCCACTCTAAATAGGCTGGGGGCTGTATGAAAACCCCAGACAACAAACTAGTTAGCTAGTTAGCCACTCACCCATTAGTATAACTCGCTTGAAGTCGTTATTTTCAAACAATTGCACCAAAAAGTATACAACCACCCTGGCTTTAAATAGAACAGAGTTAGTAGTATTAAAAAATTTACGGAGGCCAGTTTAGGAAGTGCAGAAAGCATTGAAAAAGTGTTTTTTTACTATGAATTTTGGAAAAATGACCTGGAAAACGATTTTGAGGTATTTGATGGCTGGAGTGTCCCTTTAACCAAGTCAAATTCTAACAAAGCTTTGTAAAAATGTACATGCTCGTCGATGCCACCCGGTGGACACTAATTGTATTTTCTTCTTTAAAAAACTTGCACCGAACCTTGATTCCATTGTTTGCGGTCTAACTCCATGCATATCACTCTTTGATGAACATCTTAGACGAGTGACATCTGTCATTTATACTGTAATGCTTTTACAAGTCTGCGGTAGTTGAAGTGTTGCTGCCAGACAGTACAGATCAGCAGCTACGCCCTGTGAGAGCGGGTCCCTATGATCGCCTTTTTAATGTGCACGGCTTCAAACAGAGTCCTGACTCTTAGTCCCTTTGGAACAGACATTCGCAAAAAGCACAGATCTCTCTTTATAAAATTAATCTATTATTCACTTCAAACAAGGATAATCATTTATAACATGCACTCACATACACTTTAAAATTATATGGACTTCTAACAAATCCCTTGGTCAACTCATTTCTGACAAGGCTCTGCGTTAATTAATTTCTCTAAAACACCATGACCAAATTAACTAGATCAAACAGCCAGAATCACTTACTGGAACATGCAAATACTGTATACACATAGGCACAAATACTGGATACACATAGGCACAAATACTGGATACACATAGGCACAAATACTGTATACACATAGGCACAAATACTGTATACACAGGCACAAATACTGGATACACATAGGCACAAATACTGTATACACATAGGCACAAACACACACCAAAAATGTCCACTTTTTCAAAGTGTGTGCATTTCTTATTTCCTACCTTTAGCCATCAAATCCCAAAAGAAAAATTTCACTGCCTTCATTTTAATTATGAATGTGATTAATTAAAGTTGTTATTATGGCTGAAGGAGCCTCTCCCACCAACACACATAATCCCACCTCATTGTCAATCAGGTGTTGTGGTAACAGGTGGACCAGTAAACACACACACACACACACACACACACACACACACACACACACACACACACACACACACACACACACACACACACACATATATTCACAAGCTGGGTAACAACAAATAAAGGACACACACCCTCATAAACATAATGAGCACTCCGGCCTGAATCCCCCTTGACAACGACTTACACAACTAACAGATTGGGGAGGTCCCCCCCGTACTGGCAGTGCAGTGGTCTGAGCCAACTCATTAAGAACACAGCTGGCCACTGGGCTTAGGACCGGGACAAACCACAGGGGGATAGACGGGGTGTGTGATTGTGAGAACAAAGACAAGTGAGTGCATGTGGTACTCACCCAGGTTCCACTTGAGTCCAGTGGTGTGTGTATTGCACGGTCCTCCTATAGGGATTAAACTGCACCAATCTCCCTCCAAGCCTGTGTTCACACCCAACCTATGTCTCCTGCCCTGACACACACACACCCACACACACAATAGACACACACAATACAGGAACAGACACAAAAAAGGGAGAAGAATGAGAGTGGTCTCATCATGGAAACAAAACACAAAGATACAAACCAGAAATCTGGAACAATATCACATTTGACACCCACAGACACCTACAAGATACTTCCCCAAACCTTCAACACCAGCACACACACTTTCACTGCCTTTGCAAGAACCCCATCCATAAATTTCAATTAAAAACCTCACAGTTAAAAGCTGATAATTGCAATTAGCACTTCACTGTCAAAGCACACAACAATTCAAATGTGCTACCAGAATAATTCTGATACAGTTCAGTTTAAACTGGTTAGAAGCCAATTACCACTTGCGGTATACGGAAGATCTGTATATATTAAGCTGCTGGCGACAAATACCTGAAGACCGCAAAGTGACTATGATTCAACATGACACGTTTGCTCAAGGAAGGTTGTTAAAATGCCCCCAGACACAGAAAAGTTTGATGCTGAACAACTCTTCCTAAAACACTGACACCCAAAATGGCAAACGTTTCGTCCTAGAAAGTGGAAAGACAGGAGCTAGAGGGAGAGAGGCAGGGTTCTTAGCTCCGTGGTAACTTTCAGAGACTGAATAATCCCCATGTCATCTATCCCCGGGGGAAGGCTTCTAAGCAGCATGTTGTTTGGGTTTAAAAGGCCCCTGAGATATTGAATCATCACTAATACAACGTTCTCCCACCTGAGACAGCCCACACATACTTAACATGGGGGGGGGGCACTGCAATGAACATCAACTAATCCAGTACACACAATAACACACGGCTCCGTTTGGATTCAACTCTTTGAAATGTCACAATTAGTTTGGACAATGTTCTACAGACCAGCAGAACAATAGTTTGTGTCAAGTACCGCTCTCTGCCATCTGTAAGCTTCATGTGATGATGGTTTCATTGTTTCAAACTCATCTGCCTTCATAGTGTTTCTGTCAGTATTTGGGGCTTTGGCGTAATACCACGTGTTCTGAAGCTCACGTTCCCCGCAGAACAATCCTGCATCATGTAAACCCCATCTCTTCTGACACGAAGTTCTTCACCCCTCGAAGGACATTGGTAAACATGCCCGTCTTTACCAACCCGAATGTCTGCAATGTCTATTTGTAGAACACAAGCATGTATGGACACATGCACGCACAAACACACACTAGAGCAGGCAACACACATTCATATTGATAGACACCACACAAATGCAAATGCTAACAGAAACTTGCAGGCAAAGACAATCACACCCACACGCAATCATAAATTCAGACACACACACACTCGCATGATACAGACACGCACACATTCACCTCCCTCAATGTATTAACCTCATTAATTTTTCTTGTGAGTGTCTAATTTGCTTCTCTAAAATGATTTTAACTCATCTTCAAAATCACTGTGCTCCCCCGCTCCGTCTATTGTGATGAGTACTGTGGAGCAGCGAAATGTCTCTGCTCTCCAGTATTAACACCCACATAGGCTGCACCCCCCCACCCATTTTCACTCAGTCTCTCTCTGTTGTTTGTCATTATGTCAAAGACATGTTGTCATTTTCTGCTACATACCACGACACTGCCAATTAATTTACCTCACGTGAGACACACCCAGTCAGACTAATTTGTCACTGCACTGCTGATGTGATATAAAGACTGACAGACTTGACGGTACATGGTTTAACAGAAAGGTGAACATAACATCATGTTGTAATTCTGTCAGCAAGGGGCTTTACACTAACATTTGTAACTAAAGTGTGTGTGCGTGTGTGTGTGTGTGTGTGTGTGTGAGAGCATTAATCTGTGTGGGCATAGATACCGGTCGTAGAAGGTAGGCCAGGCTACATCCCTGTAAAACCAGAAGAGGTAGCTTTGTCATGTTGAGAGCGTGGAACTGGGTCTCCACTGAAGCCATGGCTTGGTCAAACCTTCCTGCCAGGCCTCCCAGGGTGACTATAGTGTCCACCTGTAGCCAGACAGACCAGAGACAGATCAGTGTTATTGTGTGAAGGTCTGCCCAGAGAACACTTCCAGGAACTTGTCTCAGTCATGAGGCCACCACTTCCAGAAGAATATACCACTCATGGGGCCATGACTTTTCCACCATCATGTCCCAGTCATGGGGCCACCACGTCCAGAAGTATATGCCAGTCATGTGGCCACCACTTCCACAATCATGTCCCAATCATTGGGACACCACTTCCACTATCATATCCCAGTCATTTGGCCACCACTTCTAGAATAATATTCCAGTCATGTGGTCACCACCTCCAGAATCATGTCACATTCATGTGGCCACCACCAGTGTTGGGGAAGCTACTCTGAAACTGTAGTTTAACAAGCTACAAGCTAGTTGTAAGTTATTGTAGGTAAACTACAGTCAAGCTACCCTTTTTGAAAAGTAGTTAGCTACACTACAAGTTACTATCAAAAAGTCACTAGCTATATTGAAACTACTTTGATTTTTTTAACAATGTATAATATAAATAACAAAAAAAAAGTGTCTGAGGAGTGTATTAAGTAGCCTAAAATATTTTCTGTTTAACACAATGCAATACAATTATGATTTCAAAGAGTATTGTGTTATTACACACAATGCTCAAATGTTCTGCTGCCATGTCTTGCTCCATCATGAATAATATAGCATGGGTATGTCGAACTTGAATTGTCAACCCACTTCTGTATGTCAGTGAACCGTAAGCCGCAAGACGCGTGATTATACAACAGGTGGCGATAATGCACACGTTGTTTGTAATCTAATAAGAAGCTGATTTGCTTCATTCATGACAGGTTCATGACACAATGTAGCTTTTGCTCACGCTACACAGCCACTTGCTGCAAAAAGTAGTTAGCTAATGGAAAAGCTACTCTGTTTAAAAGCAACTAAGCTCCTGCCAAGCAACTGAAAAAAGTAGTTAAGTTAGTAGCTTCGCTACTTGTAGTTAACTACTCCCCAACACTGGCCAGCACTTCCAGAAACATGTCCAAGTCATAAGGCCATCAGCTAGTACCACTTCAGATCACTTTGGAATCTAAAAGCATTTTAGAAAGCCTGCTTTCAAGTATGCCAGTCAAAGGTTGACTTCTTTCCAGCACAAACTAGGAGGGCCATTGTAATATCTATCATTCAGCCACATGACTATCACTCGCTCCCATTTCATCGCACCTCACTTTTCCATCACTTGCGCAGTTGGTTTAGCGTTCAGGTAATAAACAATATGACCTGTTCATTTGCTCTCCAATGGATTGAACTCCCTGAACACTACCATGCTGTCAGACAGTCCAGAGCATGTTGGTCCTAGTTGCCAATAGCCCTGTACTCTGCAGCTCAATGCTGGCTTGGTTCTGAAGCAGGGTAGTTAGGGGAGATCAAAAGTGGTGTTGGAGGGCCAGGAAGAAAGGGGGACTCTTCCGCCTGGTTAAATTAAATGCCGATGCCTTTAACCTCTTAAGGATCGGGCTCTGATTGTGAAGTTCTGCCTGAAGAAGTTAACCTCTTGTTACACTGGACCTGAAGCAAGGAAAAACATATGCTTGATATTTTTGGAAAGGAAAGACTGAAATTTGTGGATATGTAAAAATAATTTAGAATAAGTGTACACAGTGAATCTGGCACAAGATGAAAGAAAATACATATGTTTTTTTACTTTTCTATATCATCTTTCAAATGCAAATGAAAAGCCATATATTGAGAATGGGTTCTGGAAAATCTTCTAATAATTTCCCCCAAGGGAAGACAACATGTCTAAAAGTTTCGAATGATAGAGTCAACAGAGCCAAAGAGCTATTGACTATTTTGTAAAAGCGCGACCTGGATTAAATTTGTGATAATTGTAGTGATAGTTTGTAAACTAAAGTTAGATTGAGTCTTTGATCGTTTTCACATAAAAAATGGTTTATACCAACAAAAGCAATGCTCCATTTCATTGCTGGGACCCTTTGGATGTCGAATCAGAGAAAGATAGCTGACTGTAAGTACATATTGTACATGGATGTATTAGCTGAGTCGTGGATGTATTAGCTGAAGGAACGGTTTGTTTACAATGCACTCACATCACATTATTATGCAGCTTTTTATTATTTTCCGAGCTATTATAAATATGAGATTTTAGCTAGATTTGTGTGATTCTAAGCTTTCTTTACATGACAGACGTAAATACAGAGTAAAATCTGAATTTGTGAGCGTAGATTTATTTTTTTTGGCCAGAACATCCCATCGGATTGACGCTGATCCTTAAGTTGATTTGGATTTATTGATGTCATAATCTAGCCCATGTCGCTGCTGCATTATAGTTCTAAACACCTGAGATTAACTGGATGAAAGATAGCTACCCTACATTATGTTCAAAGCAGGTGCAATTTCTTTAAGACTGCAAGTGAAGCTTGGCTTCCCCTGAAATGTAAAAAATGAATGTACTCAAATATGTACTATTGTGTTAACATTTATTTGACAAAAAATGCGTTAGAACATGTTCATCTCGAAGACGAGTTAATTCAGAATCAGCTACATATAGCAGGTCAATTGACTCGATTTCCTTCTCATACATTCTCGTAGCATCACAGTGCATTTCCCTGTTGAAGCCTGGCATCCATGGACTTCAGTCGGGCTGTTTTTTTCAGTGCTTCGAAACTAGATAGTCATTGGATAAATGCTACGATTATGTCCCGCCCACAGACGCTCAGCATCTCTGGGGGTGAATGGAGTAGTGGGCTGGCCTGGAATCCAGGCTTCCGCGTGACGATTGGAGGGTCTTGTCGAAAGACAGCCTCTCCTTTTGATTGACAGCGATTTTCTATTATAAAAAGTCACCGTAGCTACTTGAGCTCAGTCCCATCGCAGATTTTGCAAGTGTAGTTGAAAGACAAACTGCTGCAACCTATTTCTTGGTATTTGCTTGGCAAAATTGCTAGCCAATTTTCATTTTACATTTCATACAATTATACACCACATTCCTTGTTTCAGATTAACGTAATTCCCACATTAGTTATGGCCATCACTTTCATTCAGGGAGACTGAGGTCTGAACTTCAAATCCTGTATTCAGATCAGTACTTGCAGGTTAACAGGGGAAAGCTGTGTGATTACTTTGTGTTCCTTAAAGACATGGAGTTGGACAGTGCAATGCCTCAGCTTTACAAACTGTTCTCATTAGGGGCAACAATTATAGCTACATCTGCAGGTGTAGAAAGGAGCTTCTCCTGTTTAAAGCAGGACAATTGGCAACACAATGGGCCAAAGCTGTTTAAGCAGCCTAGCTATGCTAGCCATTGAGAGGACACTGGTCAAGTCAATGAAAATGACGCCTAGTTGGTACGACAGAGTCACACAGCATTTCCTTGAAAAGAAACATAGGGCAGAATTTATGTATATATGAATGGACAATTTTTATGATGTAGGCTGAAGATGAGCTTCCCCTCTTTGAAAGACCAACAGCCGCCACTGGTTTAAAGCCCTGTTCTTTAACTCAGATAATGATATGACGAACAGCAGTAGGCAGTCTAAAGAGTAGCAAGAAATTATACAACACCCTAGATTCACCGATTTTATGTTTTACAATATACACCATTACAATATATCAGCCATAACATTATGATCACCTGTCTAATATTGTGTAAGACCCACTTTTGCCTCCAACACAGCAGCCCCACATGCAACAAACTGCAATCCACTGTGTTCTGACACCTTTCTATCAGACCTCTTCAGCAATGTGAGCTACAGTAACTAGTTTGTTGGATCGGACCACACGGGCCAGCATTCGCTCCCCATGTGCATCAATAAGCCTTGGCTGCCCATGACCCTGTTGCCGGTTTGCTGCTGTTCCTTCCTTGAAACACTTTTGATAGGTATGTGACAACTGCAGAACAGAAACACCCCACAAGAGCTACAGTTTGAGATGCTTTGACCCAGTTGTCTAACCATCACAATTTGGCCCTTGACAAAGTTGCTCAAATTCTTACGCTTGCCCATTGTGTTCCATCCCTCCATTAGAGTACCAGAGACTCGTAGAATCCATAGCAAGTCGTATTAAAGCTGTTCTGGAGGCTTTCTGAAATACTTTATGTTGGTTTTTCTTTACTTTGTAGCCTGTTTGTACGTAATGGGTCGGACAGGACACGCAGAGATAAGACAGCACTCTGCGAAAACACTTATATAACTATAGAACCGTGCCAACAATTAAACATGATTATGTATGTACCAGAGTGCTGTCCTCTCTTTGCTTAGTCTATGCAGTAGGCCAAGCTTTATTCAGCATTAAGAGCAGAACGAACAGCCCCCTGTGTGTAACACTGATAATCAGCTATAGAGGTGGAACTCCAGCAGATGCCAACTAGCCTACACTATAAAAAGCGTATAAATACATGTACATAATGTGACCCACACATGCACAGACACTGAATGTTAAGCTAAAGGGACTCTCTGCTCCTTATAGTTTCAGGATGTCACAAGAAAACAATGATTGAGTCTGTTAACATTTAGAGTGTATGCTTTACTGTATTGATATGAGGATAACGCTTTTTGAAAGTTCAGGAATTGTGTGAGGTATGATGATGACCTGAAGACAGTGATATGCCTTATTTACATGTTCAGGCTGTGCCATTGGCCACATATGAACAGCTTTAGAAATGTGCATATTGAGGTTAAATCCACCTCTGTCAAACACCCCCACACAACAGAGCACAGCTTTAGAAAAACACTTTCCTATTATAAGGCTGAACACCCACGCTCAAACATACACGTAAATACTTTAGAATATAATTTATCTTATCGCTTCAATTACAGTGTTCTGTAAACAAACAAGGCAGAACTACAATCCTTAGAGACAGTCAGATATTATAAAACTCTGCCACATACCATGCTTCCACGCATTAACCTAGAGATGGCTTAAGAGGTATCTGGTGTACAAACCGTAGTGATTAGCTATGTAGAGCAGCTTTCCATGCAGGCTGTTCCCTGTAGATTGCAGTGTGTAGACATCATTTTTACGTCTTTCTGTATTTTGTACAGTTACAAACAAACGTGAGCATTTGAGATTAGGAACGTTGGCACCAGGCTATAATGCTACGTAGTTATTGTCCTGTCTGTCTGCATGCTATGTGCCAGGTATATAGTTATTGTCCTGCGAAAACACTTATATAACTATAGTTATTGTCCTGTCTGTTTGCATGCTATGTGCCCGGTATATAGTTATTGTCATGTCTGTCTGTCTGTCTGTCTGTCTGTCTGTCTGTCTGTCTGTCTGTCTGTCTGTCTGTCTGTCTGTCTGTCTGTCTGTCTGTCTGTCTGTCTGTCTGTCTGTCTGTCTGTTATGTACCCAGTATGCAGTGTCCAACTGTCTGTCTGCATGCTGTGTGTCCAGTATGTTTATTGTCCTACAGTCTGTCTGCATGCTACAGTGCATCCAGAAAGTATTCACATTGCTTTACTTTTTCCACATTTTGTTATGTTACATCCTGATTCCGAAATTGATTAAATTCATTATTTCCCTAAAAATTCTACAAACAATACCCCATAATGGCAATGTGATACAAGTCTGTTTGAAATCTTAGCTAATTTATTTAAAAAAATAAAAAAGTATATGTACATAAGTAGGGATGGGAATCGAGAACCGGTTCTTCTTTAGAACCGGTTCCCAGTGAATCAATTCAAAAATGTGGTTACATTTCACTTGAAAGGAGGCCAATGCAGTCATTTGCAACAGTTGTAAAAGTTTAATTTCGGCAAAGGGGGAAACTACCTCCAATATGCAGAAATATGCAGAAACTACCTCCGTTTGCAGGACTGTCGCGTTTGATTCTCTACTACTCAGCGACACGGCAACAACAAGTGAGTCAAGCAGCAGCGGAGCTTAACAAGACGCCATCTGCTATTAATGCCAAAGGTAACTTGTCTATTTAGTTAATGTGAGCGCCATTTCATTGTGTAAACTTTTACTATACAGATAATAATCTCGATATGTGTATACTCTGAGTATGTGCGGTGTTCTATCAGATATTAAAGTGAGTAATACAAACAAACAAATTTGTACTTATTTCCTCACCCAATGACAATCGATAAGGAATCGGATCGATAAGCAATATCGATAATGGAATCGGAATCATTAAATTCTAAGTATGCACAGCCTTTGCCATGACACTCAAAATTTAACTCAGGTGCATCCTGTTTACACTGATTATCCTTGAGATGTTTCTAGAACCTGATTAGAGTCCACCTGTGGTAAACTGTTGTGAATACAGATGCACTGTATGTGTCCGTTATGTGTTTACTGTCCTACTGTCTGTCTGCATACTATATGTCCAGTATGTGTTTATTGTCCTACTGTCTGTCTGCATACTATATGTCCAGTATGTATTTATTGTCCTACTGTCTGTCTGCATACTATATGTCCAGTATGTGTTTATTGTCCTACTGTCTGTCTGCATACTATATGTCCAGTATGTGTTTATTGTCCTACTGTCTGTCTGCATACTATATGTCCAGTATGTGTTTATTGTCCTACTGTTTGTTGGCATGATTTTTGGTTGGTATGTGTTAATTTGACTTGTCTGTCTGCATGCTTTGTGTCCAATCGGTATTTGTTTATTGTCCTTTGACTAAATTGTTAGACCCAACTCTCCAGGAAATGCAATTGGAAACCAGCTGGCTGCTTAAAACCAAACCTTTCACTGACAGTTTGCGTAAATGTGCACTGCCTTTGCAAAAATAAACATAATGAAGTAATAATGCAACAACTGTACTTAGTCCCTTTAGAACATTTACTGTACTCACAGCAGAGACAGTCAACAGACAAAGAACCACACATACCAACAGCATAGCACATATACTGTGCCCTTCAGATTATTATACTCTTGGTAAATATAAACTTTAAAGACTGTGAGAAGAGCCATTGTGGTTAATCATGTTGGTAATACACTTAAAATATGCACTGAAACTAACCTTTCATTTAGTGAACATTGTTCAAAGGAAACAAAACATCATCAAGAAACAATTATTGTATTCAAAAACACGTGTCAAAATAATTATCAGCCTTGCATTAGGTACTTTGTGCACATTGCTAATTTAAACAGATTTTTGTCTAATTTAATGTTTCATGAGGTTAGAAAACACATGGGACATCATTATAACTGGGTTTAAACTGTTCAAAATCATTGTCAAGTAATAATTATTAAATTAAAAAAACGTGTCACTATTTATTTCTAACAAAAATAAATATGCAATATTTATATATATATATATTGTATATACATTAAAGGGAACAAATTTATGTGAACCCTTTGGAATGACCCGGATAGATGGATGAATTGGTTATGCTATTATCTATATCAAGTCACAACAATTATTATTAAACTAATAACACACAAACAAATCTACATGTTCATGTATTTAAACACCATGTACTGTAACCACTCAGTGCATGGTGTAAACAGTGTGTGAATGCTTGGATTAAATAACCCTGCTTTGGCAGCAAGAACCTCAACCTTTCCTGTAGTTGAACAACAACAACCATAACAACACATTTTTGACAATTTCTCTTTACAAAACTGTTTCATTTCAGCGATATCCTTGGGACGTCTGGTGGATATAGGCTACGACAATTACACTCAAATTGAGCTCTTGTATGTTCGAGGTGCCTTTAGAGGGAAGAGCATAGATGTGGAGTGATTCCTGTCTGATCAATATGGAGTTGACAGAGAGATAATGGGCTAGGCCTACCTGCGTTTTGATGAGAAGGATACCAAAAGACAATGCTTGGAAACTGACAAGTTTCCTGCAGTCTCAGGCTATCATTCATTAAAATAAGATGTTACAGTACACAAACCCATTTTATTATATCTAGGAAACACAGAGAAATAACATGAATGAAACTGAATAAAACCAAAACTACTGAATGAAGCCGCACTACAGACTATACTTCTAATTGTTGAAATATTTTTTTACGTTATACATCAAAAAAATAAAACATGTTTTACACAGTGTCTCTAATTCTCTCATTTCTAATTAGCAAACAGGGTGTGTGAGGGGGGTGGAGGAGGGGCTACAAAAGAGCAGAGGTTCAAGCAGGGAAAAATTACGCTTGACCAGAAAAAAATAGCGTTTCTGAGGCAAGCAGATACTTCAATAATTACTGAAGTATCTTCTCACTTACAAATAATTCTAATTCTAATATGTTAGTTGAAAATAGTTTTTACCTTCTACATCAACAAAATATAACAGAACGAAAAGTAGGCTATAACTGGTTAATCTGTGAATAAAGTAGCTGTGGTGGATTTTCATTATACAGACTTAAGAAACTAGACTTAAGTTAAATATAGAGCAGTGGTTCCATAGAAATGGAATGGATAGAAAGGCCATTCCAATTCAAATCAATGTAGCAGAATGGTCAGAGTGTACCATTCCATTGCAAAGATCTAATGGCCTACTTCCGCATTAAACCGATTTGCGTGTTGTCACCGCAACAACAATTGCCATTTTTTTGTTTACTAATCGAATGACCACGCCAAGCAGTTCAATGGCATTTCTATCCATTCTATTTCTATGAGTGGTTCGCAAACCTCTCCTCGGGGACCCCCAGTTGTGACACAGTTTAGCTGTAGCCCTGATCTATCAGATCAGATTCACTAATAAACAACATGTTGATTAGTAGATAAGTTGAAACAGATGTGCTAGCTCAGGGGTACTTCAAATACATGGACTGGCTGGGGGTCCCCGAGGAGAGGTTTGAAAACCACTTATATACAGTAGAGACAAAACAAATATAAAAAAATATTAAATATAATGTACAAATGTATATTTATTTATTGTGAAATACATGTAAAACTTGAAGAATACCACTGTGAAATCCATTTTGTCCTACCTCTTGCAATGTTATGTTGTCATTTTCACTTCCTGCTTCTTGTCTTTAATGTTTTATTTTAAAAGAAAATAGGGCAGGCGAGAAATGCCCAACCTTGAGATGCGATATCTCCGGCTGTGATTAACCCACATAGACAAACCACTTATTGTTATTTGCAGCAGAACCTCCTCTTCCCAGCCGTACCATTATTGGTAGCATTATTTACGGTTCAAAAGTTATGATGCTTTGACGATCTCAAGCGTCAATCGACCTTGATTATTAAAGGATGTTATTGCACAAAGATCAGTGTTAGCAGATCTGGAGTAGGAGGTCTGATTCTACTTCTGTGATTGACTAGACAGACTGCTAGAGAACACTGCTGGTTCACTGACTGGCAGCTAATCAGAAACCCCAGCATGGGTGTATGTGTTTGTCCTGAAGTGTGTGTCTTAACTGTCAGAGAGGATGTATTTGTCCAAGTGTCTCGCCATCCTTCACTGTACACATGGACCCTTCACGCTTTAACCCACACACACACGCTCCTTGACAAATGAGATGCGCGTTGAGAAACAGAGCCGCGTTAATATCCTGACAGAGAGAGTTGATGAAGAGGAGACGGAGAAGAAGAGTACAGCAGAGAAGGAGAGGATTACCTCAAGCTGTTTCCTCTTGATCTCCTCCACCATGATGGCCAGACATTTAGTGAAGTCAGTCAGGTCCTGATCTACCGTCTCTACCAGCCGACACTTCTGGAGAGACAGATAGACAGAGAGTGAGACAGAGTGAGAGAGAGAAAGTGAGAGACAAGGAGAGAAAGAGAGTGATTGGGGGGTGAGGTGGGAGTGTTGAGGTGAGACAGAAAAACAGACATGACAGACAGGCGCAGAGAGAGCAAAACCCCATTCTCTTTATTCTGTGAATAATGTAAACCTCTGAGCACTCTCAAATGCAGGCGTGTGCACACAGGGCCACATCGTTCCAGTGTTTGCCCCTAAACGCTAGTTAGTTCCAGGTGAGTTCCACCTCGCAGCAGGAATCACACAGCCTTTCTTCTATTCATGTCAGCTCACATACTCTTTCAACGCCCCGCTTCGTCCCCGGAAGAATACCTGTCCCCCCCCTCCCTCTTTCTATCTCCCCACTTCCCGTCTCTCCCTGCTCTCTGTTTTATTTATGTAGAGTTATGCACGTTTCCTGAAACACCTCAAAGTCCCTAGACTGGTTTCTCAGATACATTACCATAGCTTGTGATTTTCTCTTAGTAGCACGAGAGTAAGTCTATTCCCTAACATTAGCATATCTTTGTGTAGGGCCTGGCCATCTGCGCTTTAGCTATGCACTATTAGTCATGCAAGCTTTTCTTTATTTAGTGGCCAGTTGTCCATGCCTAAATCAGCATGGGGAAGTAAACTGTAGTTCTTACAGTCAAAAGCATTAGGTTTGTATATGCCTGTCACTGCCAATGCCAAGGAATGGGGAATTTGTCAGGATCAAAAGAAAAATGAAAGGAGCAAAGCCCAGGTAAAAAGGTAGAATAAATTATTTCCTCTGTTTCTTGAAACTGTAAGTGCTTTTCAAGCGAGACAATAAAACTCTTTGCAATGCCAAAGATAGACTAGGTAGGTTTTCCAAAATGCATAGTGTGTTTCTGAATTTATAATAATGAAAAAACATTAGGAACAATAACATGACTTTGAAAATGTGTAGTAGTTGTGTCAATTGAAAAACATGAAACAATCGCATTTTGTGTTCAATGTAACTAAATGTAAACATCACTATCCACAAAGTGTGCAGGCTACCAGGGTTACTGGATCCAGATGGAGGGCAGACGGATTAATGAGGGAATAGCCAGCAGAGATAACTGAAGGGCACATGACATGCTGTATATTATAGGTTAACTAGTGAAGCAACCATGCTGGATGACAGGCCTAAATGATAGAGTGATACAAAACAGTTGTCGACCCGTATCAATAAGTGGATGCACCGATTTCAAAAGCATACAGTTAAACCACTCACGGCTTCAGTAAAACGTATCAGTGAATGACGACGATTGATGATGGACCAGTTAGGCTGTGTAAAATGCATTAACAGTTGATAATAGAAAGTTAACATTCAGTAAAATATATTATCAGTTGGTGATGTGTGTGACTTTATTTTTCTAAGTATTGCTGACTTTAACTTTATCTACTCTCATGACTATGATTTCATCCCCGGACTCTTCCACCCAACGCAATATCACCGATAGCCCAGGGACAAGGTTATCAGTCATCAAACATTCGTTTTTCAATTTATATCACAGCCTATGTTAATTTAGCATTATCCTATCTAGACTCGTTTTTGCCTATTGGACAGAAAGTATTTGAAGTTAAGGCGAGGTTTTGAATATGTGATTTAGGAAAGGAAAGATATGATTTGCATGCGCATGAGTGAGAGGCACTACAGGGGAGTTGATTGACTGGTCATTAAATGTGGATGTGTGCGCGCGTGAGTTCGTTCATTCTCTATGTGCTTTCAGGAAGTTTCCTGAAACAGGTCTAACTTATTAAACTAAATGCAAGTGAATAAAGCTCAGCAGAGCTCATTTCATGATTCATTTTTTTGTCATATAAGTATAATAATTTGCAGCATGCCTTTTTCTCCTGTTCTAGGACCATTTCATCCCATCGAATAGTTGACACAATAAAGCACTTATTAAGCAGTAAGGCTGACCAAAGCTCTAATCCAGACATGTCCAGCCCCCAAAGAGCAGCAAGTTGGTCTGAGTGGCGTCCATCAAGCCCCTGGTTCAATCCCCCAACTGCAAAGTTGAAAGCTTTGTCACTCTGTCTGTGAGTAGGAAAGTAAACCCTAACTGCTCCCAGGTCATTGCTGTAAATAAGAATAGGTTCTTAGTCAACTTGCCAGGTTAAATAACATACAATGACATTAGAGACAAGGCAAAACTATCCTTCCAATATCACAACCACATTGAAGTGAAACCAACAAGGCCGTAGTGTAAAGACTTTATCACAAGTTGGTTCTGAAATATCAATAGCATAATATGATGTATACTAGGGCATATATGAGGGCGTAATGTCTGATCAGTGTTAAATGTGTTCCTCTGCAGGACAGCAAAAGGCTGCTGTTTCCATGAGTCATCATGGCTGGATGCCCACTCTTCCTCTCTCAAACTCTGGGGGCCATCTGCATCTCAGCCAGTAAACACTCATGTACCGTGAGCTCTGATCACAGTTCTACACTTTGTGTGTGTGTGTGTGTGTGTGTGTGTGTGTGTGTGTGTGTGTGTGTGTGTGTGTGTGTGTGTGTATGTGTGTGTGTGTGTGGTGTTTTTGTTTTTTCTCACCTTCTCTGCATAGAAGGCTTTGACTTCTGGAGTAATAGAATCAAAGTCCCCACTGATGTAGTCTGGTATAAAACTAGAAGACAAGAAATGGAGAATAGGATTTGGGCAAATGTCAGCTCATCTGTAAATCTACCCCCCCACCACACACACACACAAACACACACACACACCTAGATGTGTAAATATGTTCATTGATATCTCCAAAGTAGTTAAATGAAGGTGTTTTCCCGAGTTGCACTGAGATAGGTTAGGGTCTCGCGGGTTTTGGGGTGGCAGCACTGAGCACGTTCTACAGGAATTCTATTTTACACCCAAAAAAGTAGAAGGAAAGCTTCCATATAAATTAAGGTTAAATATTACGGTGCCACTCAGGAAAACAATTATTTTTAACTACTTTGGAGTTATCGACGAACATATTTACACATCTAAGTTGTAAGGAGACAAGCTTAAGATTGTAACCCTGCCTTTGTTGACCAGAAAATTGTTTATTTAAAGAACCGTCTGAATTCTCTTCCACAAAAATTATACTAAAGATGCAAAACGTAATAGGCAAATAAATTAGTATATTATCGTTTCGATACAAAGCTAACCCACACACAGACCAGCACACAAACACCCACACACACTGCCACACCTCATACCCATCGCGTTGGCCAGCAGTGATGTCATATAGGTGGTTGGCCCCTCCGTCTGCACACGCCCTCATCAGAGCTGTACAGAGACACCACACGTAGCTCAAACAGGGGCATGAAAACGTAGATTCCGCTTTTGAAAACAACATTTTAACATATAACATTTTGGGACAATTGTCAAAAAAAATGCCATTCTACTGTCAACTAACAACTCAATAGGAAGATCCCCATTTGGCATTACAGAATTCACGGTTTGGGGTATTTGAAGCTCAACGTTTGCAACTTATTCATGTTATCCAAATTGAACAGGCAGCTTTCAGAAGTCTGTGTTTGTTCTCGTGTCTTTGACTTCAAAGGAGCAACAGAAGCATTCTCTAAGCACCTTGTTTAAATAACTAATGCATTCAACAGAGATAGACACACATATGTGTGTGTACGTACTTGTGTGCTTTAGACAAGACGTTTGTGAACACATTGTGATAAAGTGACCATCTCTAAATTAACTTTCCCAGCGAACAGCTTTATTAGACGCCCCCCCCCAAAAAAAAACATCTGCTGGAGCAACAGCCTGAACCCTCCTCACCATGAAAATGTTTGGCTCATACATCAATTAAGGAACTCCCATGTTTTTTATATTTTTGTCATTTAGCTTTCACTTCTATGCAATGACATACGTACATTTGTGCTCAAAAGTTTGCATACTCCTGCAAAATTGGAAATAGATGTACCGTTGTCAAAGAAAACATGAGAGAGGAGGCAAAACAATTTGTTTTTAGATCTCATGGGATTCATGTTCAACTGTATTCAATGATGATATTAAGGTCAAGAGACTGTGATAGCCACTCCATAACCTTCACCTTTTTCTGCTGTAACCACTGGAGGGTCAACTTGGCCTTGTGCTTAGTTAGGGTCATTGTCATGCTGGAAAGTCCAAGAACATCCCATGCGCAGCTTTCCTGCAGAAGATTTTCTGCCAGTATTGTCCATTCATCTTGCCATCAATTTTCAGAAGGTTCCCTGTGCCTTTACAGCTCACAAATGCCCAAAACATCAGTGAGCCACCACCATGCTTTACAGTGGGGATGGTATTCTTTACACTATAGGCCTTGTTGACACCTCTCCAAACATAGGGCAGGGTTTCCCCCAGAAAATGGGTTAGTGAAGGCGGGATTCTTCTTCAAATCTTCCACATCTTAATAAGTGATTGAACAGAACTGTTTGGACTGACATTTGCAAGGCATTTTATGTCCATTTCCAACTTAATGCAGTTCCAGTACCTTATTATGCAGAGCTTTTGACAGTTCTTTTCTGCTCCCCCACGTGAGCGCTAACAAACATGTGCGCTAACTCATTGACTATTTCTACACAGACACTAATCGCAATTTAAATGCCACAGATGTAGGAAATTAACCTTTAATTGCCTTTTTAATATTCAAGTGTATGTAAGCTTTGATCAGGGCCATTTGGGTGATTAATGTTTTCAGTATGGTTTACAAAAGTGCCAAACACTGAAATAATTAATAGCTTCATATGATCAATATCGTTAAAGAAGAGTCAGATGTATTGCATGAACAGTCATATTGTCAAAATAAATTCAGAAATTTCACAATTTCTTCCAGGGTATCAAACGTATGAGCAGAACTGTATATTTTGTATTGTACATAGAGTGCATGGCTTGTTTCAACCATGCAGAAACAATCATATGCATCTGTTTTCTAATGAGAGGACAATGGGAAACTGAGGCCAGAAAGCAGCATACAGAGTCAGACATTCCTTTACACAATAGTGTACACTTTGCTCAGAGGAAAATGATAAACTGATATCAGGATGTACCCTGCTATCATGTTGATTTATCTGTGTTGGTGCTTGCAACTAATAGAATAGATATGTGAATACCTTTGCTCCAGAGGGTGTGGAAGTGGTCCTTGTCTAAAGGCTGGTTGAGAATGATCAGACATATTTTCTGCTTGCCTAGGTAGATGGGAAAACAGAAAGGGAGATTGAGGACATGCATTTCTTGCAATACAATCCTACTGTATGTTTAAAATATGGCTTACTCCAGACAGGTACAGACATAATCTGCATTTGACTACAATGAGGATGAGTCAGAGAGGGATGACATAGATTTGTGATCATTATTTTCCAGCAGTTTGGTGTGAAAAATACTATTCAGAAACATTTCATTTTTGGGCTCCATCAGTTATGGCAATGCTTCATCACCACAGTTCCTTTTAACCCAATCCAGGAGGCAATAGTGTGAAATGTTAGCTGTGCAGCACATGGCTACAGAAACCCAGTCTAATATGCTTTTGTTTGTTTACCTTGCACACCGCACCCAGAGCAGCATAAACAATAGATTACTAGCTAGCTGTATTTTCTTAGTAAAACGTAGGTGTAGTCACCTAAACTCAACTAGGAAACTCACATGCCCCCCGGTGACAGGGGTTCAAGACCTGGTTGGCTGCTGACTGTGACCTTCCTCTCTGTCTCCCTTTAGATACTTGCCTATGAAGTCTATGATCTTCATCCTACTGTCCACAGTCAGGGGTGTCGGACTGGGGGTAAAACCAATACTGATTACCAGGGCCCAAAGGGGAGAGAGGGCCCTTAAGTCTGGAATATATTAGGGTTGAGGAACATGGGGGCCCATATGGACTGCCTATGCATAGGGCCCAGGATCTTGTGCTACACCGCTGTCCACAGTGTCCAGTACACAAAATTACAAAAATACCCTAAGAAAAAAACTGAGATTTTTGTGGTAAGAACTTTGACTCTATTATTATTATAGCCGCTTTCCGACCGCAGGGATTTTTGCAGTTCCTAGAACATAACGTTCCTATAACCCTTTTTTTCTTGCTTTCCGATTGTGGGATTATTTAGTTACTCGCACCGCCGTTCCTATAACCTTTTTAGCTCCTACTCCAGAGCAGGGTCTTTCCATTTTCCCTTTTCCTAGGTCCACGTTGATTGGTCCAATTTATAAATGACACCGGTCGCTTCGTTTGTCTGTTGCGTATAATGCTACATCATGCTGGAGCCTTCGTATTTTGTGTTTCTGTGTTAAGTAGCTACTCAATTTCTATGAATCCAGTCTAGTTTTTAAACGCCGCGGTTCGAACTCCGTTATTAGGACATTATCAACACAACATTATTTTTATAAAATTGTTAAATTTTCAGCCTCGTAATCTGAAAGAACAGCAAGCCGCGGTAGGAACCCAGCACTACTTGGGCTGAAAACAACCCGATCATCCGCATACATAAGATGATTTACACACTTATCTCCAATTATACACCCAGTGTTACCAACATTAAACTGTGAAATGTTGTATGTAGCGCTACACTAAAGTCTGTTGCGGTACTTGCGTCACGCCCTTATCCCTCCTACCAGTTCCTATGGCCACTTGACCAGTGCGAATGCAAAGAGCAAAACCGGTTTTGGGGGAGAGTAGTTAGTAGAACTGTTTAGAAGTGGACTGTTCCTATAACTACGTTCCTGTAACTACTTGGTCGGAAAGCGGCTTATGGGCCATATTTTAATGATCTAAGCACATGGCGCAAATGCGCTTTGGGCGTGTCCAAATCCACTTTTGCTAGTTTGACAGCGGATAAAAGGGTCCATGCGCGTCTAAAAGGGTTGTACTGTCTTCATTAGTTCATGGGTGTGTTTTGGGCATAACATGCAATAAACCAATCAGAGATTAATCTTCCATTCCCTTTAAGAGCCAGGCACGTTTGTACCTTTCGCGCATTGCTATTATGATGGCGATTTGTATTGTAATATTTTTATTTGTAATCTTTTGCATGTTCGTGTGCTGCTGCGGTTCCCTGTGTGTGCAACAAGCATAGTGTGCACGCGCTGTAGGGCTGGGCACCGAACATCTATACTTTTATGGCACCGACCGAAATACTTTGATACCATCGAGTATCAAAAAAGTATTTATATTTCGGTGTCAATTTTCGGTTCCAAAAGCGTCTGTGAGCCAATAATCATTTAGCATACTTGCATGTAATGACAAAGTCACCGGCGATTCGCTGTCTAACGCAACTTAAAACACGTTATGTGAAAGAGATACCACCACCACGCAGAGGATTTCTGAAGATACTTGCAGTCTTATACCGTTTATAACGTTACAATTTGACCAGGCAGCATCTTTGTTTTCCCGACGTAACGGTAAGGTTACAAATTTTGGAAATACTTGACAGATAAGTGTAATTTCACTACTTAAACCAAACACAGAGGTTCACTACTGCCGTTGTTGCGCTCATTTTGATCAAAAAACGAAACTCAATTATTCTCCCTGTAACGTTGACTGCTCTATGTATGTTAGCTTGTGCTGCTAGTCGGTTGCTCTAGTTAGCTCTGTCTATTTCCCCCTTCACATTAGCCTCTGCGCGTCTCCACCCTGATGTTAAGAATAGGAAGACCATAGCAGAAAGTGTCAATCCCTTCACATTGGCAGCAAGAGGGAACATTTCCTAAGAAAGATAAGATCAGTGCCACAGAGCAGTCACAGGGGTTATAAATTACGCCGGTCGCTTCGTTTGTCTTTTGCGTATAATAGTATGCTGGAGCCTTCGTCTTTTGTGTTTCTCTGTTAAGTAGCTACTCAATTTTTATTACTACAGCCTAGTTTTTAAATGCTGCAGTTCGAACTCAGTTATTAGGACATATCAACACAACACTCTTTAAAATTGTATTGGATGTCGTTTTCAGCCTCGTAATCTGAACAAACAAACAAACAAACAAACAGCAAGCCACTGAAGGAACCCAGCACTACTTGAGCTAAAAACAAACAGATCATCCGCATACATCTCCAATCATACACCCAGTGTTACAAAAACATTCAACTGTGAAATGTTGTTGTATGTGGCCCTACGCTAAAGTCAAGGGACAACGCTATAAAAGACCGTTGTGGTGCTTTCGTCACTCCCTTATCCCTCCTACCAGTTCCTGCATTTGACCAGTGCAAATGCAAATAGCAAAACCGGTTTTGGGGGAGAGTAGTTAGTAGAACTGTTTAGAAGTGGACTGTTCCTATAACTACGTTCCTGTAACTACTTGGTCGGAAAGCGGCTATTGTTTAAGGTTTGATAGCTTTTTCGACAGTGGTGGCCCCATGGTGGAGGTGAGCAAGCTATCGATATAAAGGGAGTTCTTTACCAATATAGCATTTTTTAGCCTGGATAACCTTTTTTACTGTAATTGTCAGTAAAAAGAATGAAACATTATATTGTTATGTTTTGTACTTTACTGATAAACGAAGGTGGAAATTAAAGGTTTTGGGTTTACTGTATTCTGTTGATGTTGAAATGGATTAAAAAAAATATGATATCAAAGAAAGTATCGTTAAGGAACCGGTATCGAAACTGAGGTATCGAAATTGGCACCGGATCAAAAGATTTTGAACGATGCCCAACCCTAACGCGCTGTGCCTATGCAATAGGTGCATTTTTTCAAATTTGCTGTTAAAATAACTATGACATGCTGCACCATTGACTTTAGACCAGGTTTTTGTTGGTCAATGGTGCATCACTTTCCGATGCCTCAAGATTAAAGGTTTTAAAGGTACTTTATTTGTCACATACAAATACATGTAGCGAAATTCATTCTCTGCATTTAACCCATCCCTCAAGGGAGCAGTGGGCAGCCATATACAGCGCCCGGGGACCAACTCCAGATTTTATAACGGGTGCAAAATAGGGCCCTATAACTTGAAGTTCATCTAAAGTTACAGTATCACCAACATCAATTTGAGCAGATGTTAAGCCCCACTGTGGTGCTTGAGTGGAACCCAAGTCAGTATTTCCAATGTGTGAGTTTTCCCAATTATAATGGAAACATAGGAACCTGTAGATCACTCCATCCCTAATACTGAAAGCATAACACTACAGTGATTTTAACTGTCTACTACCCTGGCAACAAGACCAATGCTGTCGATTACCCTGGCTATAAGGTTCCTGGTCTCTAATAAGACCAATGCTGTCTATTACCCTGGCTAAAAGGTTCCAGGTCTCTAATAAGACCACTGCTGTACTACCCTGGCTATAAGATCACTGGTCTACTGCCCTGGCAACAGGTTCACTGGTGTCTAGTACCCTGGCAACATTATCACTAGTCTCTACTGCCCTGGCAACAAGACCACCTGTCTACAACCCTGGCAACAAGACAGGCCAGAGATAATGAACTATGTGCAAGTTAAACATTTATGGCACCTTTACTAAAAGAACAACTCAATACTTGTTACCACACCATTCATATTAGTGAACATGTATTTACTAAAAGAACAACTCAATACTTGTTACCACACCATTCATATTAGTGAACATGTATTTACTAAAAGAACAACTCAATACTTGTTACCACACCATTCATATTAGTGAACATGTATTTACTAAAAGAACAAGTCAATACTTGTTACCACAC
>JACXGM010005481.1:0-35064 GCA_016801145.1 Umbra pygmaea | reverse complement strand
GATAGATGCGTACGGGGCCATTGTTTGCGCTTTTAGAGGCGCGCTAATGGAGGGCGGAGTATGCGCTGATTGCGTAATGGGTATCGGGTTTGATAAATACCACGCTAAATGTGGAAGCATAGCGTGCGCAATTACCGAACTCGCATAAACAGACGCAGCGCAAACTGCACTTGTGTTAGTAAATCAGGCCCTAAGTGTCTTCATTAATTCATAAGTGTGTTTTGGGCGTAACATGAAATAAACCAATCAGAGATTCATCTCCCATTCCCTTTAAGCACCTTTTGCGCATTGCTATTATGATGGAGGATTTGCACCGTAATATTTTATTTGTAATCTTTTGCATGTTTGTGTGCTGCTGCGCTTCCCTGTGTGTGTAACAAGCATAGTGTGCATGCGCTGTGCATATGCATAGGTGTATTTGACTAATTTGTTGTTAAATTAACAAGGACATATTGCACCATTGACCTTAGACCAGGTTTTTGTTGGTCAATGGCGCGATCACTTTCCGATGGCTCAAGATAGCAATACATCCAGAATTATCCTGAACACACCTCCCTGTTAGACCAACACATCCATGGGTGCAAATATGGGCGCAGGTGCACTTGCTATTAAAACGACACAGGTGCCAGATGGGAAATTGACAACTGCGTCGGTCTTAAACTAGCAAAGACACTTGCATTCGGGCTTTGCGCTGCGCCCGGTGCAAGATAGGGCCCATAGTCTTCCCATACCAGATTGTTTTTTGACATTGCGTCTAACTAATTGAACACCTATGCCAAGCTATTTTATACCAAACTATACTAAACAAAACTATAAAAAGCAATTTTAAAGTAGTTACTGAGTAACAGTTCATATAAAGTCAATTGACTGAGACAAAATCAAAACATCTTGCAAACATGTCACGGATGTTACAGACCAGTTTGTGGAAATCAGTCAAATTGATGTATTGAACAACACTACAAATTCTATAGTTACAGTGTAGGCCCATCTGTTTCAAAGTGCATATGCATATTCTCATAAATCTATTGATCTTTATTTATTCAATTGATGTCCTTACCTGAACTCTTATGTAGGAAGTCATTGAAATTGTTGCATTTTGTGTCTATATGTTTGTTAAGTATAAAAAACTCAAATAGCCTACATGCACCACTAACATGTTAGATTATTATATTATGTAGGTTAATAAACCAATGTTTCAAATAACAATAATAATAAACTGGATAATGAGCCACAGGAGTAGTTTCATAATTTTGATAGGTAATGACCAGTCTTTCCTACTTATTTGCCTTACCTCTCTATCCTGGTTTATTCTCCTATTTGTTGACTGCAACAGTGCTTTTACTCTGTCCGTCTGCAGTACCTGCCTCTGACCGGCTGGCATCACTTTTGGCAGAAGACGATAGACAAAAGCAGTGTTGATTAATGTGCATATTATCCTGACAACTAAACAATTTATAGCATATGGAATAATCTGATTCTGGATTTTGACTGTTGGACAGCTATCCTATCTGTGTAACTAGCACTTTAATACTTAGTCACATTCACTACAAAACGCAAGTTTTGAATAAAGATTGCTAATGTGTCGTCATCATGACATATTCCCGCAAAGCATTTTGGGAATCTTTGGCACAAACCTAAGGCGCCCATGCTAACTGTATTTTAATTCAAGTGTTATAAATATATTTTTATTTAACAGGCTCATGCACCAGTAGCTCCAACAGTGTTCTACTAGAAAGCGCATTTAGTAAGACCAGTAAACGAGTCAAAGTTTTCACAATTTAACTTGTGCATTATGTTTTTGTCTTAGTAAGTTACATTAGTTTGTTGAATTCTGACTGCATGCAGATAGATGAGAGAGTGAGGAGTGTGGTGCTTAAAACATTAGCATTCCTTTGAACGGACAACAGTTTTCTTCCCCACATTTACAATCTCCAGGTCCTGGACCCATCCATCTGTACAAAAAACCTGGACCTAACATTGGACTTCATTCGAGTTCAACGTTTATTAATACAGGAGTAGAGAATCAACAATAATAACAAACCACCTTATGTCATCCTGTTGCTATACTGAGTGTATGATTTTGTTGTCCTCATGGCAAAGAATGGGCTCTTCTAAGTGGTTTGGTATCCTTTGGTATTTAAATAACATTTGACTTGAGCAACCGATGTATAACATGATCAAAAACACACTATTCGCGATAAGGGCCTAGCAGTAGAATAGATCTATTGCATTCTTTCAGAAAAAAACGTTTCTTTTAGGCTGTTTATTAACATAAATCTCGTGATATATATTAAAGGAAAAAATGAATTTTTTGTGATCTAAATAATGGTGCTGATGATTTTTAGAGACCCCCACAGGTGTATGATTTTACTGCTTTCATGTGAGCTCTCAAGTAATTTGAACCCTGATTAGCACTTAATATCATGTAGCTTGTTGTATATATGGGTGCTGGAAGTTGGGCAACAGCCAACAGGTTGACGTCCCACCGGCCCTTGACCAGTCGCTATGCTCGTAAGGTTCCAGTCCTTTCATTCCCTTTATTTTCTTGTCATATCTCGTCTTTGCATTAGGATTTAGTTTTAGGCGGTATGGTCCGTACTGTACATGTTTGTTTTGGCCCGCTGCATTTTGTAGGATTCTGTTTTTCACGCTAAGTTTTCATTATTTTCATGCCAGAACACTAGCTAGTTATGCCAGCCCATGTAAACATACCAGCCCTGGCCAAACATAACCCTAATTTTTTGTGTTTTAATGACGTTGCCGCTCACTTGGTCACATGTCTTAGCAATCTCTATAGTATACAACAATGTTGAGGGGAACTTCAGCTTTAAAACGATGTGCAACTTGTGTATGAACTCTTAATATTGAGCTCAGTAGAGCCAGTTAGTGAAGTAGCAAATTGTAGATTGCTTGGTACTCATTTAAAATTTGAACAATATCAATCGTCCAGCCAGAAACTTGTATCCAAAAATGCAAGAATTGCTGAGTACTAATTAGTCAACTCACCGTATCAGTCTCGTTTACCTGAAAACGTAAAGATGGAACAAACCATTTCTTAGAGGGGGTGGAGAAGGGCCCATAAATATACGACAATTACATTTTAGAGAGTGTGACTGGTATACAATCTTATGGTATTAAAGTATTTAAAATACTATTTAAAAAAATAACACCAGCCAAGAGGGCACTTTTGAGTCTAAGGGGAAAAGTGCAGGGGCTCCCCCAAGGTCTATTTGTGCACGTGCCCGGTAATAACAAATTTCGATACATGAACTGGTTGTTATGGACTCGTCACTAGGCTTCCTCAGTCATTGTATATTTAAGCCTATAAGTACAGCTGCCGAAGCTAAACATTATCCAAAACTCAATTTCTCAGACGAGCGTCAATTTGTGTGCGATTTTTGTCGGGTCAGACCCATCTGCTAGCAATGGGGGGCTGAGACTGAGACCTACATGGAAAAATATTCACCAAACAAGCCACTTTGAAATTTTGCTGTTTTCATGAATACAAAACTTTGGGTGACCCCCCTGACTAAAAAAAACTTTGGTGACCCTCCCCTCAACAAAGAATAAAAAGACATGACCCTCTCCTATTTTCCTCCGGTGGTCCATTCCATAAATACTGAATGGTCCCTTAGAGAGAAAGCAATGAAAATCATTACAGCACCTGCATGTTTTACATCTACGATTGTTAAGCTAGGCCTACCATACATAGCTTACTACACATCAGCAGTCTGTCATAAGCAGCATTGCGCTGACCTTCTGTGATCTCACTTTAGAGCCTGTCAGTAGCTTATTCTTGCACAGTGTTATCACACTGGCGGACCGGAGCCAGTGTAGCTCACAGTTGTACCATACTATTCATCATACTAGCATTCACACAGGGGGAAGCCACAGGTTTCTTACTCCACAGGAACCCCTGTTTCCACTAATTACTCAAGCCAGCCAGCTAGCTATATGGAGATATATCTAAGGCAGAAGCTGGAACAAATCCCTCATTCATATTCAGTGGTTCTCCTGTTCTGTTACATGTGGTGAGCAGCAGGCATTGTCTTGCAGAGTTTTTCCTTTTTAAAAAGACACCTCACTAGAAACATGTTCACCCAGAACAATTATTGATTCAACAGAGCGAGATTACCAAGTCCTTCCAGCTAGAAAAACAGTGTTATTGTTGCGAATCAAGCGTGATAGGTCCATATGTAAATAATGCCTTCTTTCCCCCAAAACAGATGTGTATGTTTGCACATGTGAAAATCATTTTAAATGAACTAACAGAGGAATCTGACTGGAATGATTTCTGAAGACCTAAACAATCAGCTGACTTTTGTCTAGCCTGCACTTTGAAGCAAATAGGCCAGAGGACCAGGAATGCACACACAGTCTCTGAACACGAAATGGGACGGGGAAAACTCACAGAACACCACCACCATACTGGACCTTTCTGTGGACAGGCGGGTTGTACTGTGCAGTATGGCCCTCAGCCAGGCTCCAGGGGCTTGTTACCCTGCTACCATGGTGAGCTGTGGCCTATCGGAGCAGACACCAGCTGTGGGTGATGATAGATTGTGTTGGGAGATGGGACTCAAGCTCAATCAATCGCACCACCGCTCCCGCAGCTGAGATGACGGAATGATCAAAACCATCTGCAAGTTACACACATTACATTTTTAAGTCTCACCGCAGTTTCTTCACCACTCCTTCTCCTATTCTCTTTATCTTTTTCATACTTACAGTCCCCAAACCCAACCCAGTGCCCTTTCACTTAAAGTAAAAGCAGAAAATATCTTATTCTTAGTGTTAGCTGTATGTCAAAGCCCTTCTATTTTGCATCATCTCAGCTGTATGCTGGCAGACTCAAGGACATGCACATTTTTGCTCTACCTTAACAGGAAATGTCTCCCACCATCCCTCAGAATCTTTTCAGTTTTCCCAGTCTCTCCCTTTATTTCACACCTTAAATCCAACACTCATAACCACTGGGGAACAAATGTGACACTTCTCCCTGCTGCATACTCTTTCACTAACCCTGCTGATCATTGCTAGAGTACGCCTTTTAAATAATGGATACGCCCAAGTGCTGTGAGAGATCACCGGGCATAATAAAACTCATACTTTATGACTGGCTTAAATTGTATTATATTGAAAAAATAATGTATTTTCTCTCTCACATAAATGTGCACGCACGCTACATATTTTCAATGTTCCTATATGAATAATACAGTATATTAAATAAAAAAATAAAAAACTGACAATGGCATGCTGCTTTGTTCTGCCAGTGACATCACAAATCCCCCCTTAAGCTGGCTAAAGAACAATATTCAAAGCAGAGTAAATAATATAGATGTTTTGTTTTCCTGGTTTTATGACAAATATTCATAAGGATGTGTTAATATAAGACAGGACTTTACAATCTCTATAGAGGAAAAACGGACTTATTCATTCACACTATGAGAGTTTCCTCGAGATGAACTTGAGTTTTACCAAGATAAATAACAGAATAAACATTGTTAAAATATAAACTTGCAGATATCACAGGTGCTGCAAGTTACCTTCCAAGGCCAATTTAACTTGAGATTAGATTCAAGACATTTCCAAACACAATGACATAACACTGGTCTGAGGATTAAGTGTCCAACATTACTAGCTAGCAAGTATTGCTAATACTACACTATTTTCTTTCTATTTCTTGACATATCAGCTTACACATTTAACCGCTAGCCTTCTTGCCTGCCTTATTGTTATAATAGCATGTATTATTTACCTGCCTGGAAGCTCTATCATACCAATAGATATGAAACCCTGGCATATTATTACCATATTCATATCTACTGTACAGCATGGTATAAAACCATGGTTATGTTAACGTACAATGATAGTACCATGGATGCAGGGATGTAAAGTATCAGTAAAAATAACAATGGATAAACACTGTTAACCAACAGAATAGATGATTCATATCATTGAAATGATTATTTTAAACTGAATTTACAAAGTATTTTGCCCACAATAAATCCCTACATGTTTTTTCTGCCGTTCTTTAAGGCATAAACCATGGCATACATTTCAGACAATAAGATTGTATATTTGAAAGTAATATATACTGGTAAGTACATTATACTATTATCATGTTAAATTTCTTCAAGGAATGAATTTACCATCATAGCCTCACCAAGCTCTGTTGGTTTAGCCTGGCACAGGGAAATGCCAGGGTTGTGGGGTGTATCCCCACAGTTTCAATAAAATATGCAAATGTATGCACTCACTACTGTACATTACTCTGGATAAGAGCACCTGCAAAGTGACAAATGAAAATTCTGTAAGATTCAGATATACATCACGGTATAAGTTATGCAATACCAAGGATATTTTGGGTACTATAGCAATGCAGTACATTTTCCTATAGTACATTTGTCAGACCAAGTGGATGTAACCTAGTAGTACAATGGAACATTTTGGAAATATATGCATAAGCAAACATAATGCATTTTATCTTGCTACCAAGCTGTCCTAATTCTTTGGGTACTAATGACCCTGGACTCGTGGGCTTATTGTGGTTTACTGGGTAATGCTATATTGGCGTATGCCTATAATGATGAATGTTTTCGAATGAAGTAAAACCCAATTAACATTCTCCTTCCATAGACTTCTGTGTAAAAAAGGCAACATTCATTTTTGCGTTTGAAAGGGCTTTGCTACACTCCTTCGTTCTTTTCACAATAGCTCTCTATTTTCAAGAAAATGATTACAAACTGCAGACAGGAGAAAGCAGGCAGACACACGCTAAATGTTCACAGGGAGTACATTCAGCCTCTTGTTCTTGATACATTCCTTGCATGCAGACATTTGTTTTGAGAAGGCGAAGGTCACACAGGAAGGCACTTGATAGTTAAGATGTTGAGGGAGGTTTGTAGAAGGCTGTCAACTAATCCATATCTAATTGGAATTTAACTAATATATGCAAACAGGGCCCCCTGGTGGTCATAAAGCACATGGTCATTTCTACATATGTAACAGCCAGGCTGTGTTTGTTTCATTTGTTTAATTGATGGACAAATTATTCTGCAATAAATTCTGTAGTTTGTCCCCAATAGGAAAGCAAGCCTTTTCTGACTGGTTAGGTTTAAGATAAAATTTAGCATTTTGTTTGGTTTTATATTTGGGGTAGGTTTAGGCTTTAAGAGTTAGTGTTAAGGCTAGAGTTAGTGTTAAGGCTAGAGGACTAATAACTCATAAATGTTCACTTTTTAAGGTAATGCATTAGGCAAATGGCCCTTGCCCCCCCTGTGGCCTCCCCTGTGGCCTCCCCTGAGCTGACTGAATAATAAAAAGAAAATGATATAAATTGATCAAGTTATTACGATTCTATGCGCTACCGCCAAAATGTGCCCCTCTGATTAAACACTGGCCCCACCTTGGCCTCCCCCAGTAAAATTTGTCTAGAACCACCACTGGCGTTAAGGGGATAAGGAATATTCAGTATTGATTAAATAAACAAAAATGTGTGTGTAATTTCTCAATATACATAACCTATAAACTATTAAACAACTAATCCCAGATTAGGTTTACCCATTTAAAACAACCATTGTCCCAAATTGCCATTCTCTTGTATCAAGGCAGCACACAGAAATAGAATTTACAGATTATATACTTATGTCACCACATACGTACATATCTCACACCTCCAGTCCATTTGTTGATTTCCATATGACAATAAGCAGGATGATGCTTGCTTTTGGCTGCAATTGGGCTGGCAAGCCCAATCTGCGAAAAAAGCAAGGAGCACAAGCTATTACGCTATTTCTGGAGCATGTGAGTAAGGCGATGACCTAATCTGCACCCACATGTCAGCGGAAGCATTCATTACGTGCTTCTGAGAGGCGATAATCTGCCATTAGCTGCTACATTCGTACATGTGCGCTCAGCGCAGACACTAATTGTCGTGTTTTAACTGTTTTAACTCTAATAGTCCGCTCTGCTCTCTGGTTAAAGTCTGTCGAGGAGTGGAGTTCTTTTGTTCAAATCACTGAAGTGGGCTTTACTGTTGTGAGCATCATCTCCCAATTAGACACCAGTCTGCCCACCACCATCTGCAGCACTGATAACATTGTGTGTATGTGCGAGTGTGTATGTGTGTGGATACAGGTTTGTGTGCCTGCATCACAGTTCTCCTGATGGACCCTGATCCATGATGATCCATCGCAGTGCCAGAATTCAGTGAGAAGGACAGGCTACAGCCCATTAAAATGCACAGCATTTCCAATGGCCTCTAGCTAGCACTAACTTCTGGCAGCCAATATGGCTCAATATAAAATCCCCTAAGTCTGAAAAATTGGAGAGTATGGTAAAGTATGGTAGAATGTCTTTCTTTCATCCATTACAATGCAGTATGTTGTACCATGGAACTTCCAGAAAACCTTACTTCAAGCCTCAACTGCCATAGATTCCAAGGAGAATTTATGGGCTATCAAAAACAGGTTGACTTCCTCATCACCGCTGGAGGAGCAGAGAAAATCAGAAAAGCATGCCGACCTACTCAGCTGTCTTCCCGGGTCGGACATAATAGTAAAAGTGAAAGACTACAAGTTAGAGGCCAGAATTTACTCTACATGCCAGTTCTGATAAAGCCTCTAAGTTAGACAAAGACAACCATTCATTAAGAGAAAGTCACAACCAAGTAAACCCACTAACCCACACATTATCTCACAATGCAGTATTAAGTCCAATCTTTGATCTTCGCTCTAAAGTTCTTCTAAAGGTAAATGCAAGTGTTATTCAGAAGCTTGCCCTCTCCCCACTTAATTAAAGCAAAATTTACTACCGCTTTATCTCTTGTTCATTCTCTGGAAGCATGAGCCAGGCTTCCTCTGCAGACTCTTCAAACCTCCCACAAGCTGCAATACACACATACATTATGGATGAATTACTTCATCAAATAAAAAGCAGGGCATCTTGTGATGAACTGTGGGGATACTCTTAAACTTTCATGAGGCCTATCTGATGAATAGTTTAATGAGGGTACTATAGCCGGGCGTGTTCAGTGGTGACAAATATTTCACAGCAGCAGGAGAAACGCAAGAAAAGATTTTGACAGATCGCATATTCCCTTAATCACATAGAAAATGTGTTTCGTTTATCCTCCACCCAGCCCACTATTATCATCCACACAGAGTAGGAGGAGGTGGAGCAAAACATTTCTGCCAGACTAAGAATTCTGAACGAGGATACATTTTGTCTTTCAGATCCTAATGTATAAGATGGACAGGTTGGAATCTGATCTTAGATCAGCAATCCTCATAGATGTTTTTGAGATGTTATCTCTACTTTTCATGATCTTATTCATGTTGATCTATATTCAGATTGCCCGAAGATACTTCTTCCTTACCCAGAAATACAATTATCTTGTGAGAGTTTTTAATTTCCTGTTTTTCTCCTGGGAGGGTGATATCCTCCATCACCAAAAGCAACTCATAGCCAAACCCCCTCTCTTCTGCAAATATACAGTATACCTGCCATTTATATTGGGCAAAAAGCAAATGTTTTCTTTCCCGTTTATTTATCACGATGTAACCCATTTAGAATTTTTGGCTGTGGACATGTAGTGGAAAACGTTTATCATCCAAACACAGGCATAAAATCAGCACTGCCATCGCCCTATCCTGAACGATCCAAATAATCAATGATTAAATCCCAAACCAGGAGCTACTGCTGCTCATATGGAAATAGCTCAACACTGACATTGACAGACTCGCCATGTAACAAGTCCACCAGAGATTACTCCTTCTTTACCACAGCTTGCATGTACCCTCATGGGAACCAGGCCTAGCAAATCCTTGTGCAACCAATATCCACAGACAGGCATAATTGCTGATCTTCTACAAATCTACAGCTGGTATAGACTGTGTACGTCCATGTATGTCACATATTGGACACCGTTCCCGGCTCTGGCATGATAGCGTACTGTTGGAAGATGCACAGTGTGGTTGCCACCAGTGTTTTCATCGCTACAAATATGTACTTAGCAGGCATTGCGGACTAGACGTTTCTTGGGTTTGGAGCTGGTTCATTTTTGATCTGTCGCTGCGTGCCAAGCATTGGAGCGGTTCAACTGCTGTCGCATCCGGGGACTTATGCCAAGCATTTCCCAGTTTTCCACAGAGTGCTGGGTATCTAGTTCAGTGTGTCCTAGCTATAAAACTATTCTAGGCCAAACTGTGAGATATGCTCATCATATGGATGGGTATTGACAGCAGCACTGGAAAGTGACCACTGATTGATCTCATATTAATACCAGAGATTATCCCAGCCGTGAGTTCCTATGTAACAAAGCAATAGATGTTGCTTTACACGCAGGTGTCCCCCTACTGATCGTAACCTAATCACAATGCAGGTTGAGAAAGTCAAGTCGAATCCAATATGGCCTACATGCTTTTGTGCTTACTAATTCATGATGATTCATGTCCTGTCTGTCCGTCCTGACTGTCCTGACTGTCCTGACTGTCCTGTCTGTCCTGTCTGTCCTGTCTGTCCTGTCTGTCCTGACTGTCTGTCCTGTCTGTCCTGTCTGTCCTGACTGTCTGTCCTGTCTGTCCTGACTGTCCTGACTGTCTGTCCTGTCTGTCCTGTCTGTCCTGACTGTCTGTCCTGTCTGTCCTGACTGTCTGTCCTGACTGTCCTGACTGTCTGTCCTGACTGTCTGTCCTGTCTGTCCGTCCTGTCTGTCCGTCCTGTCTGTCCTGTCTGTCCGTCCTGTCTGTCCTGTCTGTCCGTCCTGTCTGTCCTGACTGTCCTGACGGTCCTGTCTGTCTGTCCTGTCTGTCTGTCCTGTCTGTCTGTCCTGTCTGTCTGTCCTGTCTCTCCTGACTGTCCTGTCTCTCCTGACTGTCCTGACTGTCCTGTCTGTCCTGACTGTCCTGACTGTCCTGTCTGTCCTGACTGTCCTGTCTGTCCTGACTGTCCTGACTGTCCTGTCTGTCCTGTCTGTCCTGTCTGTCCTGTCTGTCCTGTCTGTCCTGTCTGTGCATAATGTGTTTTGTTCAGTGTCAATCTGAACATAATTTGTGACCCTTTGGAGGCAAACAAAGTAAACTGTCCCTGTGCTAAACTTCCAGCGGCATCCATGTAATTTCCCCCTCGTAAGCGGAACAGATCGGAGGGGGACATGTTTATCTATAATGACAATCTCCAGCTCCATTTCCCTGCATCCCAGGTCCCCAGCAGAGAAAAGGAATGGTGCAGAGATCTGATTGGGCCAATGTAAACAACATCTGAGATTCACCTGGTAGTCGTGGTCACGAGCCAGGCTCTATCATTAGATTATTTTCAGCATGACCTCCGCTTGCGATGGCGACGATGTTGCGCCCCAGTGCCCACCTCTACCGGCTGGCTGGCAGTCTGTCACATTTACATATTGCCAGAGAAGGAACCGTGAAACGAGGCCGATGTCCCTCCAGAATCTTCATTCATCAGAGTGCTCCTCCAGCATTTAAACTCAGCGAGACATTAAACATTGCAGAACTTTCGGTTCTCTATTGTCTGTTTCCTCTCATTCGCCTTTGGGACAGGGTTTTAAGGGAAGATTTATTTGTGAAATAAAACAAATCCATCACTTTACTAAGAGGCGTTCTATCTAGAGGTCTTATCAGTTTAAATCACTGCAGGGTGAACAGCCACGGAAGGTGAAGGTGTGAAATCACATGGTAATTATTTTTGACACAAGTAAATGCAAGCCAAGTAGGGAATAGCTATTTGATGTGATATAAAAGCAAGAAAGACTCAATGATCCTGTTTGTATACATTGTACAAAATATCTGTAAAAAAAACTGTAAAAAGTACTGGTATTTTGTTGCCAGTACTTTTTATATTATTTTACAGATATTTCTTTCTAGACAATAACAGGAAATATTTAGAAACAAAGTACCGGTAGATGTCTGTTACAAGTAATATCAGCTCTGCGTGTTAACGAACATTTACTTTTTATAAAGTATTTCCTGTTATTGTATGAGAATGTAGGTAAAATAATACAAAAGGTACTGGTGTATTTGTTGTACTTTTTACTGTTTTTTTACCAAACAATTTTTTTACAGTGTAGCATTTACAGTCTTGACAGAATTGGGCCATGACTGTATAATCAGGAATTGACAGGGCTTCTTTTACTATATGAGTGGCCATCTGTTGCATCTCTAGATTTATAGAAAACAGCAGGTCTGTGTCAGTTTTCTGTCAAAACAACAAAACGCTGGCTTTACTTTCATAGACCAATAAAAAAATGTGTTCATAGTATACACTGTAAAAATATCTGTGAAAAAAAATATTTTTAGACAATAACAGAAAATACTTTATAAATGCACTAAATGTCCGTTACAAAGTAATATCAGCTCTGTGTATTAATAGACATTAACTTTGTTTATAAAGTATTTTCTGTTATTGTCTTGAAGGAAATGTAGGTCAGTTTCTTTTTTCAGAACCATTTGTTAAAGTGTACATATTGTGTACTTTTACATTAAATTTGGGGACAGAATCAGACTGGTTCCATTTGAATCAGACTGGTTCCTAGTGTAAATGCTAATACTCCTGAAAATGTAGTCTAAAGACATAAAAGTTCACAAATCATTTTGACATGTCTGACAAACTGAGAACTGAAACCAAAAGTGAAATTGATTAATTTTGATATGTTTGTGTGGATTTTGTGCGTAATTAGCAAATATATCCAACTCATTTGTCTGTAAAACAGATGAGAAATGTATGGGTCTGGAAGTATCATCTCCCCTGAACGCCATTTGAGAAAATACTGGAAATTACGGAAACTGATCAAAATCAACGGGCCATTTCGTCCGCGCACCCTCATTGTCGAATGATGTTCTGCTATGATGTTCTTCTCCGCCAATGAATAAGTAATCAGCGCCTTTGGCTTATTGCTCGTTGCTCTGCTGCCTCTGTGGTCCAGTAAAACCATCTGAAGTGTTTATGGGAGATAAGAGGGGATGGAGGTTGCACACCCAATAACACCTTTTATCACCAGCTAAAGCCTCTTTACGACAGAGCCCATACTGAAAATGAATCCTTAATTAGAGAAGTTGGTGGACCTGACATACGAGACAAAAAAGGGAACACCCAGGGAAAAATCAGGGGAATGTCTTGTTAGACTGGTCTGGAGCAGTGCTGTCACTGCAAGGCTCAGTGGGAAGATAGGAGCTCTTTACAGCATTATCTGTTAAAGAAAATCATTTTAGCTAAGCTGTTCTGCAGTGTTTGAATGGCGTGGTTGTGTAGACTATTCACAATCGCTTTAAAATGACTTCAGCTCATTGATTTCCTCGAGCTTTATCTGCTAAGTCATTCTACATCGTCGGTTGAATTACTGCCAAAGCCATCAAATTATTCGTCTCTCCTTTCCTTTGAATCTTACACCACCCATGAGACCAAATCGTTTCCAGTGGGGATGACAACAACGTCTTTGATTTTGGGCACAAAAACATGTATGTCAAACCTTGGCTAACCACCAGCCAAAACTAGAATTCAATAGATAATGGTCATCAGTACAGCAACACAGACTCTAATAATGTAGCTACTGTACATATAAAACATACTACCTACCTTACTTCAAGCCAGTGTGCTTCAATATCATTCCTCTCGACATCCTATCACACTAAACTTTTGATGATATTCAACAAAAAAACGTTAATGGTCATAAACATAAAGAAATTCTGCTTCTGCTCAATAAAACCGTTACCTTCAGACAAAATATAGAAGCTAGTTGCAATTATCCAAGCAGACGTGTTCCAGCAGAATCTGACAAATGACTGAAGCTCCCATTCCCACTCGTCTGAATAATCATCACTGGCACAAAAAAAGATTAATTACTTACTCTCCAAAATTGAGGAAGCGTGATGAAGGCCTTGATTTCACAATTTACCAAACAACCATCATTTTCTCCACACCATAGTTAATATGCAGTTGACAATGGGACTCAAATACTCATTTTATTATTTGCCCCCCTTGTCTGTTCAAAGACTTATTCACTTACAACTGCAGAGCGCATAACAACAACCATGTTTTGAGATGCATTTGTTTAATATACCCAGTTTATTTACTTATTGGTACATTGTAATATAGGCTTATGTCACATATGAATGCGCAACTTCAAACTCCCCCATAGATTCAGCAGCATAAGTCTGAAACAAAGAGATCTGTGGTCCTCTGACTAGAATAAACCCCCAAGTAACCCCATATTTTCCTGTTAATTTACACTCTGAGGATTCTTCCTGGCTTATCTGATTCTATCTCTCACTAACAGGCACCGAGGCACTATTGGTATTTAACAAAGATTAGCTTTAAATTGATGATTAACCTTTGTAATCCTACGTGCACAGTAAGAACAGCTCCGCTTGTCTTCCGCAAAAGCCACACTCAAGCAGTTGCATTATCGTTCTGTGGAAATTGAGGCTCAGCAAGCAAATGAGGCAGCAGTGTTATCTGCAACTGGCACTACGAAGATGGATAATGAAGATGCATCTACACCACAGAGAATCCTGTCATAATGAATGAGAAACTAAGAGCCCTCCCCACATTGTGAATCTTTTAATAAAACTACATTCCATTACTGTACATTCCTAGACAAAATTGAAGCCCTTATCTCGCAGAGCAGCAAAATTACCATCAGGGAAAGGACGTCTGCCATTGTTTATATGGCTGTATTAAGGACTAATTGTACACTAAATGAGTAATTTCTCCATATTTAACTCTGACTAGGAAGGCAATGGTTTAACTTGCAGGGCAAATGGTCTCCCCTTGCAGAGATTGATTTGCATTCAATCACAGGATGCTGCCTGCACTGTTACTGATACGCTGTGTACATCTTGCTCCCTCTAGCACACAACTATCTGGACGTCAGCTGTACATTCTTCTTTATTGCCAAACATGTATTACAACAACAACATTATATGTAGATGTCCTGCCAAAACTGTATAATTATGTTAAAAAGCTACATTTCTCTGAACCATGTTTAGACTCAAAAAAGCACCATAGTTTTGGGAATATTGCGTAGTAGGCCAATCTATAGTAACAGCAGTAAGCGCCAGAACAAGCTATTTGAGTGGGAAGTTTCTGTTTAATCCTGATACAGACTATTGCTGATGTGTTTTTGTTAGATAGCTAGCTATGTGTTTGCTAGCAAATAAGCTGTGGTATAAGATGCTTTCAACACCATTAAAAACAGCTAATGTGGTTTCCTCCTGTCATCTAACTGTTAGCTACAAACCATATGATTATAAGAGATGGATGACAGCTGATTTTTGTGCGGAGGGTCTGCTTTGTCTTTTTGTCTAGTCATTAGTCACTATCTTATTTAGCCACAAGCATATAAACCTGGAATATTTTTTAAACACATTGATTGGAGACTGGAAACAGACACTTTTCAGGCAGAAATAAATTTGATTGTCTGACTAAGTAGAGAGATTAGAGCATGTGTTCCAACTCTGAAGTCAATCAAATACAGCTCTGGAGAAAAAATTAAGAGAACACTGCAAAATAATCTGTTACTGTGGTTTTAATATTAATAGGTATTGTATGTGTTTGGGTAAAAGGTATATATTTTTTTGGGTAAAAGGTATATACCATAATCTACTGAAAACATTTCACCCAAATTCTAAATAAAGATATTGTCATCCAGAGCATTTATTTGCAAAAAATGACAACTGGTATTTAACAAAAGATGCAGTGTTCTCAAATCCCGATTAATGCAAAGAAAATAAGTTCATATACATTTTTCAACAACACAATATTAATGTGTTAATCAAGGAAGAGTTCAGAAGTGATCAACCATATTTGGTTGAAAAATAATGACTGCATAATAATATAAAATTGGTTTTCATGCATCTTGACATGCTCTCCACCAGTCTTTATCATTGATGTTGGTTGACTTTATTCCACTCCTGCTGCAAAAGATTTAAAAAGCTCATCTTTGTTTGATGGCCTGTGACCATCCATCTTCTTCTTGATCACATTCCAGAAGTTTTCAATGGGGTTGATTTCAGAAAAGTCTGCAGTGGTCTCTTTTCCAACACTGTCTATGTTCATTCAAACAGTTATGGCTAGGGATAATTTAAGGGTAGATAGAGGACTAACACTGTCCTTTCAGAGCATTTAAGGGTAGTTAGAGGACTAACACTGTCCTTTCAGAGCATTTAAGGGTAGTTAGAGGACTAACACTGTCCTTTCAGAGCATTTAAGGGTAGTTAGAGGACTAACACTGTCCTTTCAGAGCATTTAAGGGTAGTTAGAGGACTAACACTGTCCTTTCAGAGCATTTAAGGGTCGTTAGAAAACTAACACTGTCCTTTCAGAGCATTTAAGGGTAGTTAGAAAACTAACACTGTCCTTTCAGAGCATTTAGCCATTAAAATGGGCAAGCTTCCTCATCTCCACAGGTCAATGTCATGTGTTTCTGCCTTCAGAACATACCATCCTCCAAGTTTGAAATAAGAAACATTCCCCCTGTGCTTTTTAAACTTAACCTTAACCCTAACCGTAACAACACTGTAAACATTAACCCTAAAATTAAATGACGACCAAACATCTAGGTCTATCATTGTGGTGGTGAAATCTGATGTTGTAGCTACTGTATATCAAGTTATGTTTTGAAACTCAACACAACCATGTCGGCTTGCCAGCTAGCTAGCCTAGATAGACTTAATTACTGCATGTTGGAGCAAATGCATCTAAGAAACCTGCAGGCCAACTATAACAAACCAGATACTTTTTTATAAGTGACTGTAGAGATAATTTATGTATAGTCTGATTTTTGCTAACACCAGCTGAGTTTTTTAGCTACAATGTTTGCTAGTGTATTTACAGGCTTTGCTTTATTCTCTGGGAGTGTGCCCTCTGAGCTACTGTTTCTCCTCCTTCATCCTCCTCCTCACCAGGACACTGAAAACGTGCTTTAAATTTAACCAGTCACAGACTGCCTCTCTGGTCCATGGAGGATGATGTAATCATTTCTGCAACATAACTTGTTTTAATCAATTCAAGAAGTAAGTTTTACTCTAATTCATGTTTTGAACTACAATACAAGTAAAGTAAGAGTCAACAAAATAATTAGGGTATGCGCAACATAATGAGCTTTTAATAAAGGACATTTGCACTAGATATATTCTTTAAAATCTCAATCAACAACATGCTGTACCCTGTTATTGAATTTGTCAAAATGAAATATATCAATACTGCCGGGAACAAAATTTGGTAAAAGGGAGGCATGGACCAAGGCTAAGACGGAGCTGTCCAATCAGCTCTACAGCAGGTGACTTTCATCTTTCAGGACTATGGACAGTACCAACACAGGCTATCTTGCCCTTGTGCTAATAGGACCGTATAAGTCACAAAAGCCCATCGGAATGGATATATTTCTCCTGGTGAGCACTTTACTCCTACAAACAAGTATCTTTTTAATGCCTTTTCTGCCTCTGCCCTGTGACCATCCTGTGAAACTTGTGAGGTGTCCTTTAAACTCACTAGCACACAGCCTACCATTCCCTATAAACTCACCAGCACACAGCCTACCATTCCCTTTAAACTCACCAGCACACAGCCTACTATTCCCTTTAAACTCACGAGCACACAGCCTACCATTCCCTTTAAACTCACTAGCACACAGCCTACCATTCTCTAAACTCACCAGCACACAGCCTACCATTCCCTATAAACTCACCAGCACACAGCCTACCATTCCCTTTAAACTCACTAGCACACAGCCTACCATTCTCTAAACTCACGAGCACACAGCCTACCATTCCCTATAAACTCACCAGCACATAGTCTTCCATTCCCTTTAAACTCACCAGCACACAGCTTACCATTCCCTATAAACTCACCAGCACACAGCCTACCATTCCCTTTAAACTCACGAGCACACAGCCTACCATTCCCTATAAACTCACCAGCACACAGCCAACCATTCCAAGACACTACCCCACCAAATTATAAACATCCCCTCATTTCAGATTGAGGTTGAATATTACTTCAGTATTGTAATTTTTCTCTCCCAATGGCGCCGACATTGATGCTACCCCATACAGTCACCTAATATGAAGGTCAATGACAGGGCGCAGTCCTGGAACTACAGGCCATTCATTAGAGCTCTGCAGGCATGTGGCCTTCCTTTCACCTACACAAACCTCAATCAATGCCATAAATACTAATTATTGATTGGACATCCTTTGCAATGTTCCAGGCAGCCAATGCACTTTACATAAGAAAACTGGAAGCTCAATTCAGCCCCTACTAATTGCAACCTTTAGCCAAGATTTCTTCTCCAATTCTTTCCAACATTACAAATGTCAAATGCTGCTTCAAGTGTGAAACAGCAGAGTTGGCAGGTTGACATTCTTTGCAATAATTTGCCTCAGGTTGTTTTTTCTAACTTATTCTGTTGAAGCTGCAATTGCTAATAAAACCCTTCAAAGGTTTGTCCAAAGCTCTAGCTGAAAAGCAACGCTTCATCTTCGACCTTATTTTTAGAAATGATTGGCACCAGTTTGATCTTCATTCTATGTGCATAAAATGGTCCTTAAACATTGTCCGTACTTATCAGAGAGTCATGTCCTTCAGACAAATGAGTACCTTAATTATCTTAGAATCTGTTTAGAGCCTCATTTCAATTAAATATATTTAAATTAAAACAACTTTTGCAAAAGACTTCTTAAAATATTCCATTCTGAGGCCAAGCGAAAGAATAAGGACGACATATTTTATAAACATGTGAATAGTCAGAGATCACAAAATAATTGTTAAAGATTAATTATCTTACAGCCTCCAGCACAAGAGTAAAGTATGTAAAGTATGTCTGGTGTCTACTCTGTACAAACGCATATGCACAATACAGAAACCAAATTACAATAACCTACTCAGACATACAGCACGCACGCACACACTCGCGCACGCACACACGCACGCACGCACGCAGACGCACGCACGCAGATGCACGCTCGCAGACGCACACAAAATTGCACAAAGTGCAAACATGAAATTGCTATCAAAGCCAAGACTGGAAATTGAGTACCCTTATAATATAATTTACCCTAATGTAACCTATGTAACACTAACCTCAATATGCCTACAATTAACCTAACTCTAAACCGCATAAACCTAACCTTAATCTGGATTTTTAAGATTAATTCTAACCATAACCCTACTTTTAACATCAAGCCTCATATTTTTTTGTGTGAAAACAGGAAAAAACTACATAAAATGTCTCATTAAGATGTTGAGTAACCATTAGCCGCACCTTGGGATTAGTTGTTTTGATGATGTAAATGGACAACACTCTAAAAGGTTGGTTAACAATTTACCACAGGTGTTCAATTGGGTTAAGATCTGTTGACTGCGAAGGCTAAGGTATGACTAACATACTTTTCATACTCATGAAACCATTCAGTGACCCCTGGTGCCCTGTGAATGGGGGCATTGTATCCTAGAAAAGACCACTTTCATCACGATAGAAATGTTTCACCACTGGATAGATCTGCAGTGACCCTTCCCTCTAAAGGGAAAAGTGGACCCAACCATGCCAGAAATTCCCCCCAAAGCATCTGCATTCATTATGTTCCTCCACTCATTTATTTTGTTTTTTCCTTTCACTTGTCACCCGTTTGCAGAAAATGCATATCCTCATAAACAAGCAAAGACACCCACACACAAAACGCCCACACACATACACACAATGAAACCATAAAATGACACACAAACACACACCACAAACTGTGTGAATGGATGTACAAATGTGTGGACGCACAATGACACACTTATGTACTTGCACAACAGAACATATTGTTCATTGCTTTACACCCTAGTCCACTCCAAGCTCATGATCAAGCTGGGGTCACTGTGCATGAACACCTCCCTGTGCAACTGGCTACTGGACTTCCTCTCCGATCACCCTAAGTCAAGAGGTTAGGCAACAGCTTCTAAGACAGAATAACCCTCAATATGGGGGCCCCCCAGTGGGTATGTGCTCACTGCCCTCCTGTATTCCCAGTACACATAAGACTGTGTGGCAACTCACAGCTCCAACACCACCATCAACTAACATGATCTACACAAACAGCCTAGAAACAAACACCCTCTCCTGGTGAAAGGGTCTAGTAACAACCCCATCTCCAAGTGAAAGAGTCTAGAAACAACGCCCTCTCCAGGTGAAAGGGTCTAGAAACAACTCACTCTCCAGGTGACAAGGTCTAGAAACAACACCAAGTGAAAGGGTCTAGAAACAATTTCCTCTCCAGGTGATAGGGTCTAGAGACAACCCTTCTCTCCAGCTGACAGGGTCTAGAAACAAACTCCCTCTAGGTGAAAGGGTATAGAAACAACACTTCTTTCCAGGTGACAGGGTCTAGAGACATTCCACTGCTCCAGATGGCCTAGGATTGCTCAAAACTACCTGCAATCTTATTGTGACAAAAACTACATGAATAGACTTGTATGTTACAGTCAATATATAACAAGGCAGGATCTGCTTGACATGTGCCTACCCATCTGACAAACAGGACTGGGAAGCAACAAAAGGTAATGAATAAATAAACTGCCAGTCATCAACAAGGGGAATGATGAATCTGTTCCATAACACACGGACATCATGGTGTCTGCCTCTCCCCTCTGAACCCCTGATGAAAAAAATGTCCCATTAAATCTGTTCCGAATTAGGTGTCAGGATCTCTTCCCGTCTACTGCGCCCCCGCCAGCTCCCTCTATCCCATTATTCCAAAATGTCAGCAAATTGAGCAGAACAAAGCCCATCGCCTGGTACAGTAGCACGGATGGTGGAATGCATCTAGGAAACCTCATCAAAATCTGTCTGACTTTAATAAGGCTTTTTCTAAGGCAAGAGTTCAAACTCTGGGCTTTTGATGCAACAGCATTCCGGCTTATGTGTGACAAGTGCCCAATGACGGTGTCAGCATCAATGCTGCCGTTTCGCCAAGTTTCTCCTGATTGGTGGTTTGAAAGGTAGGCTGGCAGCGGGACAGGCTGAGAGGGATCAGCCAGGGAGCAATAGGCTAGGTAGCCTTACGCTCCACACAGCCCTCCGTACGCATGAATAATGGAAATCAGTACAAGTATGCAAATCTGGGCATTAGCCTATTTATGCCGTCCTACTGTAACATACAGTGACTTATCCATTATGTATGCACACTGATAGGAAGAAAGAATGAGGAAAAAAATATGGCCTTGAAGCTAAAGTTCTGATTTCCTCACAACCGCTAGCGAACTTGAGCAATAAGGGGGCAGATCAGCAGGGGACATGGCTCAGCCGCTTCTACCGTTCCACCCGTACTCCATCTCCAAAGACGTGCCAAGACCACGCTGTGTTGCCAAGCTGCTTAATAATACAATGGCATTGGTAGGATTTAGAAGCCTACATAATATCACGAATAAGCACGAGTCTTGCTAATTCCCAGACTCTTACCAAAGGTTGATATGAGGTGTTAGTGCAATCAGTATTGAATCCCAAGAGGTGAGAGAGAGGATTCTCTCACATTCTCTAGCATGCTAAGAAGAGACATCTATGCTTTGTAACACTGCAGTGCTAATGTAAACCTATGGCACTTACCGTCGATGACAGTCACACAGTGTATATCGATTTCTACTGAGTGTTTAGAATATTTAGTATTTCGTATGATTCATGTTAAACTTTGTGTTGTCTCTTGCACTATTACGCTTACCTTGGCCTGGTCACTGTTGCAAATCAGAATCAGTTCTCAAACAATCCACCTGGTTAAATAAAGGCGATATAAAATAGGGCAAAATTCACAAAGTCCACTTAGGTGCAGGTGAGCCTATTGTTGATATCACAGGCCACTTGAATTTACTGACATATTCACCACAAGTTAAAAGCCCAACTACTGAGTCACTGTGGCCATGGGAGCAACACAAGCATCAACGATGTAACAACTCAAATCGAAAGGAAACCTGACCGTAACCTGAATACATGTCCTCTCTCTATGGCTACAGGCCATGCCCTCACAGGCCATGCATCTACGCTAGGTTTGACATTATTAAGCTGAGACAATGTAATACTTCCGTTTGCATGTATTGGAAAATCAAATTCACAGGACCAGATTTGTTGCAGGATTCGATAGTATTAACATAGAAAATGTCAACAGTGCTAGCAATATGAACAATACCATTGCAGTTGAATTTTGTTTAGTTATTCTAAATAATTATTTGGATAGAATTCACTATGACTGTTTATTTTTTCACTTTGATGGCAACCTTTCTGTTGTGCAATGAGTCAAATCCCTCTGGTCTTAACCTTGTATTATGGAACCTAACATCTATCTATTTCTATAATCACCTACGCTGGAAGACAGGCATGATCGTAACTGGAGAATATTAATTAACTCCAGATATTAGGGTGTTGAGATTAAATCTGGAACACATTACTGTTAAAAACGCTGCTGCTTTTATGATAGTTTCCTCCTGAGGGAGAATCCAAACATTTTCCACCGTAAAAGATTGGAATACATTTGCATGTTTAAAACATTGCTCTTCACTCTGCTAGTATGCTTTTTCTTTTAATTCAGCAAACATAACCTCATCATATATTAATTGCATTCTTGACTTTTATTGCTGTTGCTGAAAATCAAAATGGAAAAAGATAAGTATTCAGGAAAACTAAAAAGTATCATGGAAACCACCAAATAAACCCCTGCCATTCATTTGAGTACAGCCAGGATTATTTCTCTCAAACTCTCTCTCACTTTTCACAATACTGCTTCTTTAATTTGAGCTGAATAGTTTTACACCGCCTTATATTGTAATTACTCGCTTGTGCATTAATAAAGATTCAATATACCCATACTGCATTTGGCCAACCATATGTTAAGATGACACCATTAAATTGTGGGCCCTCTTATGTTACTCATGTGGTTGTTTTTTGGGTGGATCAAAGTAATGTTGTGTATATATCTCTAGCGTTTTTACACCCAGCTCTCTATTGCAAAACAGTCTGAATATCAAACTGAATCAAAAACCAATCCCATTTTTTTTCATCTAAAAGAGTGCATGCATGCTATTTGGAATTCAGCCTCTGAATCACTCACGTAAACATTGCTGGTCCTCCTTCTTGTGCTCACATCAGACTGTGCTGTCATTGGCTACTCTAGAAAACAAACAAAACTAACATATCGACTACGATTCAGCTTTTGGCCAACAATGAACCATTCATGGTTACACCTGAAGTGTGAAAATAATGAGTGGAGCATCCCTCGCTCTGGTTCAATCGACCCTACATTCTGACTGGTTGCCCATATCCTTTAAGTGAAGCCTTGTCTTCTCCAACCTACTGAACTTTAATGTTTGCTGCTAACAACCTTATGGAAATGGTCACACCACAGTACCTTCCGTGTTCTGCTCATGTCATAAGTCTGAAGGGCTCTGGTAGTGAAACACTTTTCTTTAGTCACCCAGGACCGAATTGCAGTTATGTATTATCTGCTTGATGCTTCTGGTTTTAACAGAATATTTGCTTTAATCAAACAGAACTGTGTTACCTTTTCAAAATCAAGCTGTATTTATGCCTGTCACACCGAATGAAATTAGAGATGGGACTACGGAATGGTCTCTCTATCCCTTTGTTCGTTAGTACATACTGGTCTGGTCATTAACATCCCCTTGTGCTTTATTGTTTAAGTAGCTATACACCCTCCTACACTATTCTAATTATAAGTGAATGACACAACCCATGGCATTGATGAATACACCTACTTCATGACATAAGTTCAATAGGATGTTACTGCCTCCTGGCTCATCTTTAGTATGGTCATATAACTGATCGAATGCAATCTCTCCTCGAAACAATCTCAACCAAGCACCGTGAGACAGAGTATGGTATTTTCCCCAAAATCATATTCCTGTGAACAGAAATAGGCATCACAATATGTGCTCTCACACACAATAGTGATAACGTTGAAGGAGAAATCACACCACATGCATAAATTGTGCGCACATTAGGAACAAGGTACTCTCGTGCCCCACAGAGCACACAGCCTCATGTTCTTGTGAAATTAATTACTACTTGGAATGAGTTCCATTACAGTTCTCGACCAGCAAGTGTTACTTTATGTTCTTACAAGAACTATGGAAAAGCAAGTCTCTCTATGTTTGTTTCACCTCAAACTATTTTTATTTATATATGGAAAATAAAAAAATGGACTATACAATATTCAACACAGTTGCAGCACTGTGGTTTGAGGGTGGAAGAGTTCAGTTGTGATAAAAGGTAATTAAAAACGAACTAAACCGCATTATACTATGGAAAAGAGACACACCAGCTATGATGAGTAAAATGTTTAAAGTGAGGTTCTTTAGTTTGTGTCTGGAAGTACCCAGTAAGCTAGCCCAGTTAAACCCCAGGTTGCAAGACTGTTAAAGGTCCTAAGCTCATGTCAACACAGCTCATCTCCTAAGACCTATATGCAAAATGTCAGTTGTGGGTACTGTCTTCTCTTAAGATGTTGAAAAATAATAATAAAAAAAAAAAATAATAATAATATATTAACAATAAAACTTGTTAGGGACTACAATAGTCTGCCTTAAGTCCATAATGTAGGTCCAGTGTGTACAACAAATGTTCTTTAAATTTACAAATAAATTGCTTGTCATAACTGTTTTGCAAGCTAGGATTAAACCATTGGGTCATCAACCCGAGGTCTGTGGAGGATCTGAAAGGGTTTGCCAGCCAGATCAATAAAAAATATGTTTACATTTGATATGCCTAAAAACTACAAATAAAAGTGGCAAGAAAATCCCTCTGTCAGTCCCTGGTTCCTTACACCTTCAAAATTGCTTGTTCTATCCTAGTGAGCACAATAATTTGAAATATGTCTTTTCAACATCGAGTCAATATCTTTTCAATGACAAATACATATTTTTTTACATATTTTAAACATTGTGTGTTTATAAGTATTGTTCCCAATGGAACTGTGAGTTGGCCGATACTAAAATTTAAAGGAACACTCAGCTTACAGCTGAAAATCGTTGTCCTGGTCATGTTTCCAACACTACAGTCACAAAAAACACATTCTCAGCACATTCGGTAATTCCCAACTCGACCACTGTAAGTTTTCCAAAAACCTTTGGTGACGTCACTGCAACATTTTTGAAAATACATCTAGATTCGGGGTATGCCTTTGGTTCACTTCCTGATATTTATTTTGTCTCTTTTTATTCTCCCATTGTATTGATTCAAATATTGAATCTCTTCAAAACTAACATTTAGTATTTTTAAAAATGTTGCAGTGGTGTCACCAAAGGTTCTTGGAAAACATACAGTTGCCAAGTTGGGAATTATCGATTGAACTGAGGTGTTTTTAGTGACTGTTGTGTTGGAAACATGGTTGGCACAATGATTTTCAGCTGTTTAGAGGTCAGAAGTGTTCCTTTAATATATTTTGTTAAAATCTTGTTGTTCTGCACTGAATGTACGAAATCACTTTTTGAAAATTGCTAGCTAGCTAGCGAGTCTAAGGCATATTTTTGTTGTGTCTATGGTTCTGACCCAACAATAGGGTCGGTACCATGCGGTAAAGTGGCTATTTCAAGGCTTAACTATGCCAGACAAATCTAGTCCAGATCTAATTGATCATAGATGTTTTATTTTATAAAATGTTCACCATTATCAAGCACTTTGAAATTGTTAAAGTTCAAAGCAATTTAGAAATTCAATTAAATACAATGATTGTTGTAATATATCTACAATATCCCAATTGTATTTTTACAACTTTTGTAAGATGGTAAACCGTGCAAGGTAAAGTTTGTTTCTAAAGGACATGCAGTCGATAGTCTTTGTCCATATGAACCAAACTGGAACCATATGTCCATCATACAACGATGGATTAATGAAAGTTGGTTTGTATTTGAACAGATGTTAGCCTACTGCAATTCATCTAGTTTCCATGTATAGAATACATTTTGCATACAGCACCTTTAAACATAAATATTACAATGATAAAGTGTAATTTCCATTACCAAGAAATTTGATTTTTAAATGTGTGCTGTTGAAATGTTCCATTCTAAACCCAGACCGGGTTCATTACAGTAAAACTCCTTTTGTGAAATGTATTGGTCTCAAACACTTTGTTTTCATTACAACGGGGTTCCTGATTAACTATCACTAAAACAACCCGGGACCCAAAAAGAGTGACAACCCCTAGTTAAGATAGCGTTGCGACTCTAGAAACGATTTGTCACCATGTAGCCTATATTGTTTAATTCAGAGCCCAAAATATGAACGAGAACTAGGTTACAAATGCTAGAGAAAGCCTGTTTCTCACAGGTTTGATATTTGAACCGCAACCATATAGACGTCTAAATCGCTGAGCTACGTATATGCCATTTTAACCCGTTTCAGTGTGATTACCGACGAGTCAACGCAAAATTGGATTTGGAGTCTTAAAAGTTTAGCTATATTGTTTTATAATACCCAACTGATAAGGACTCAGCTTATGTCAAGACATATTAAATGCAACCACCCTTTTCGGGCAGCCAATGTCCACTGACACGTCTATTAAAGTTACAATGTGAGTGTATCTCATGATTGATTTTTAATTTGTAATAGATTATGTATAGGCAAAAATTAGGTGTAGCCTTTAAATATAAAATATAGTTAATGCGCATTTAGAATGATATGGAATACGCTACGGTGCTAGATCTAATATGAATATTTCAAGTTAACATTGAATATGAAGTTCTTATCTGTGATAGAATATTAACCTTTCACTTTTTGCAATACGGGTAATAAATCGATTGCTATTGGAATTTTCTAATTAGGAATATTAAGCAATATTATAATATATTTCACAACAAACTAAAAAATATATGCTGGAACCTCTTCTCGTGCCTGATTCGAAAACAAAAGGAACCCTATTTCAGAACGCATTCACAAATCATTGAGCCTGCGCACTAATTCCCGTAGAAAATTATAAATGAGATTAGAATGCAGGAAAAATAATTCACTACCTAGCTGCGTATACAGTTACCTTGCTTTAAGTCGGTGATAGTGATGGCATCCCCGAGAGTCATCGGTCTGGCTTTGAGTTCAGTCGGAGATGAACCAAAGGATCGCACTTTAAACCCAGTAGTTGACTACGGGAGATAAGACTGTCTCTGTCATTGAGGCGCATCCGAAGCATCAGCCACTCATCACTTATTCATTTGAGGCAAACATGGGGAAACGGAGCCCCTTTTATTCTCAAGGAGCTATAGGTGTCTCCATTCCCTCCGCTAAGAAGCCACAAACACCCCAATGTATCGGAACGCGGTCAAATTTGTGTGGAGCGCTGCCTTGCGTGTACCACTGTGGGAGGAGTGAGTGAGTCCCGTCAGGTGACCAGGTAAATTGATTTGGTACCAATTCCAAGATGCTATGTTCTTCGTGGATGTAAACTCTGCGTCGAATTACTAGGCTATTTCGAAAGTGAACTGATATTGTTTTGTACATAATTCATAATAACATTGCCATTCAATCTTGGACTTGTTTCCGTAGCCAATGAAAATTCAGAATTCAAGTGAATATGCAAAAATTATATATTTTAAACTTCTGTAATGTTCCATTTGCATCGCTGATCAGCACATTTTGACGTATTGGCACTTTTGTACACATTTGAACATAGTGTAATGTGTGCCCAATTAAATGATTCATATATTATGCATCATTGCATTCTTGTTTTCTGTTCTTTTTCTTGTCCTCATATGACAGATTGTACTGCAAGGATGGAATCATAACTAAGTTTTATTTTTTTATCTTTGTGGGGCCCTGTGCACTAATCCTGACCTATAATCCATGTTCCCTATTTCCTAAACCTAACCTTAACCTCAGTAACCTAACATTAGTGCCTAAACTTAATCTTGGAATAAAGCCTAAACCTAAACCTAATCGGTAGTGCCTAAACTTAATAGTATCCCCAAATCAAATACTAATCCCAATAGGACATTTTTCCCTAAACCTAACCCCTGAGCCATAAATTGCAATTTCCCTTGTGGGGACCTGGAAGATGTCCCGTCAAAGTCAAATTTGTCAAGTTTTTGTATGGTAATGGGGTCATCTGGGACCCGTCAGGAACCCACAGCTATACATAACCATGACCACACTCACTATTTTCAAAATTACATCACTTTATCAAAATGGTAAGATGAGTCTAAGTAAAGGGGTGTTTGATGAAAATGCAGTATGTGCATATGTTGAGTGTGATTTCAGTTATCGGCTGTTTTGTGGCATTACTCATTTGGACACATTTTGTAAGCTACTGATTTTCCTAACTCATCTCCAGAGATGCAGAATTTTCAAAGTATTTTTTATCACCTAAATAAATCACCAGTGTGTTACATCCATTGTGATTGAGAATGATAGATCTTCCAATGTTTGTGAGTAACTGTTCCAATTCCGACTCTTTTCCTATTGGCCTAACCATATAAAGCAACACATTTCTATAGTAATAACACAAAAGACAGTACCTGAAGAAGACTTCTCCCTTGCACGAATACAGATCTCTCGCTCCCAAGCTCATTAGCATGGAAAACAGCAAGGCCTTATTTAAAATAATGGGACATAGGCCTCTGCATGTTCACTTTAACCAGAGCTCACAACAGACAAAGTAAGGCAGATTAATGTCATTATAAGAAACTGTTCTGAGTGAAGTCCAATTGGTATGAAACATGGTTTACCTATGATATGTATTTTTGGTCCAGGTTGCAATTAATTTTTAAAAAGCATGAACTTTATGGCCACTGAGCATAATCTAACCAGGAATCTGAGGTTCAAATAGAGAATTTGGTATCTAGTGCTGTTGAATACTTGATCAGATCTCATATAATCAGATTCAGGTATATCAGTGAAGAGAACTGAACCAGACATCTCCCTTGTGTGCATTTTACATTTATGCCTTTGTTGTCATTAGTTTTCTCAAACACTCCATGTAAGCCAAGTAACTCCATAGATCTTAGTACACCTTTTTAGGAAACAATGACTTATGCCACAATAGTAAGGTAATAAATAACTTCCAGTAAATCAATATAGGTCCCCTAAAGGTTAAGGCCCCTTGGGGCATGCCCAGTCAGATTTTGACCATGACTACTACTACTTTAGAAATGCATTTAGACTATTAAAATTGACAAAGACAAGAGAACAGTTACTGATAGTAGTTTTTAGAAATGTTAACTTGTGTATTCCACTATTTTTACTCTCAATATTAAGTTGCATCCCTGGAGTTCCAAGTACAGAATATATTTTTTAATATTCATTTTTTGTCAGGCCCCCTAGCATTCAGTAAGGGGGCCTTACTTAAATGCTTGTCATTGATGTCTAATATGCATTTTACACTACTCTTTATTTACAGATACCACTGGAAGAGAGCAAAAAAATACATCAGATTTTCTTAATTTGCATAATTATTTCCATAGCGCTTGAATTTAAATTGCCATTTTCTGAGACAACATTCACACGAGTAGCCAGGGCAACTACCAGTATTAAGGTAAATGCTACAGTATATTCCATGATTGTATATTTCACACAAACTATGAGGTATAATTTAGACATCAACATCTATTTTGTGAGGGTAAAACAATTACTTTTATACAATGAAATGATACTGAACACTATCCCAAGTACCTATCACTGATCCCAATCTATATCTAGGCTATCTTCAAACTCGCATGTGTTTCATGCCATTTTGATATAAGCTGTATCCATTCTAGCCATGACCTAAGAATGTTGAGAGAGATAACAAGTGGTATACATGAGCACAGTGCAGAATCTTGACCAACGTGCAGAATCTTGACCAACGTGTTTATCTGGAACTTCAGTGTGATGTGATCAAACTTCAGTGTGATGCAGCTAGCTAGTTTGTTTACTTGTTAGCATGCAGCCTGGCTCCCAGTGAACAAGTGTGATCAAATTTGGTCATAATGAGATGCATGTTTTTGAGTGCTCTGAAATGGCTACATTGACAGAGCAGGAGAAAATTAATGAACTAGACAGGTACTGCACTTCTCCATTCCTTGCCCGACACAGTTCCGAGACCATTGCATGTACACACTTGCAAACGTCCAGAGTTTATCTATATGTGACGGTCGCTACCTCAGGAGGTCGCATCTCAGACTAGCGATAACTCCAACTTTACTGAGTAAAAAAATCTAAGCAAATCGGAGCCTTATCCGTTTAGTCTCTGTAAATACAGCGTAGTGTAAAAAGTCTCTAAAGCCGGCCCCGAGTGCAGTCTATTTAAAAAAACAGCCATTGACAAATGTTGGGGTCTGTCTGCCATTCAGCTCAGATGTTTGTTGTCCTTGCTCTTACAAGTGTTTATGCAAAATGAGACAAAGTACATTTGAGAGTGAGTCATCAAGCAGACATTGTAAGGAAATTATTCTTCCCATCTCACTTGAAAGTAAAAGTGTCTTCTCAGAAAACATCTGTAAGCTCTTCCAATAGACGGTGGTGAAATGCGCCCGGAGGCTATCGCCTGCTGTTACGCTAGCCTTTCCTCAAGTGCAGTGACTTCCAACTTGACAGCACATTCACCGAAGGTGTACAACACTTTTTCCTCCACATTTACTACACTAACTGAACCTACTGAAAAAATGTGTCATAATACTCAGCTAGCGTGGCTGCCTCCTCTGAGAGACAAATAGAGGGCAAACAAGGTTCGCATCTATATTTCAGCAACCAAGCCTGCATAGAGAGAGATGGAGAGAGAGAATGAAAAAAACACCCACATGAGTATTTGATTTGTTAAAAATGCATGCTGTTTGTAAGGCTAAAGACTAAGCTGCAGACATACCTCTTTCAGCTCTGACATTGCAAAGAGAAATGCCTGGCTGAAACGACTGGTTGACAGCGAGAGCTGTAATCTAGACTTTGATGAAAAGTAAAATACTCTTTGGGTCCGGGGAATTCAGCTGAAAATATAGCTGCACAAGCTATGCCTATGAAAATATAGTGACCATCATGAAATATCATATTGATTTTGAAAGAGGATAATTTTTCAAATGTATTATATTTATACTCAAGTGATTACCGAATTGACATCAATAATAGGAAGTTCATAGTAACATCATATTTTGAGGAATCACTTGCCGTTGAATTATCGGAATGGAAGAGGTAGTGAGTGCCTCTGTTGTGTGGTTGTGCCCCTGTAATCTCCTTCCCTAGCAGGGCAGTATAGGAAGAGCGTTGGCCTGTCCTGGGCCCGTGAAGACTCCAGCTAATCCATTTTTTATTGAGCAGACAGTCAGGCAGAGTTTCAGAATACTCCCAGGGATATATCTGCTTCTATTAAGACTGTTCAGGTGAAATACGGTATGAAAGGGTAGAGATGCCCTGACAGCTGTAGCAACTTCTTTAGGTCAGTGTTGTTACTTTTATACAGAATATCATTTCATGACCAGTTATTTTGGTTGTATGAATAAATGTACTCATACTTACTATGTTACCAATGTAAAATTGTATTATAATACAGTATTTCAACAAATGAGTGTTCGGTTATGAGGCTAATCCATTTACATTCTGAAGATACAATAAAACAGCCTGAGTAATAACCCTATTACCACTTTTGCTGTGAAATTTTTCCAGTTTGTGATTTTGTCTTTCCTCTAGTGGCATATGTTTATCACAATGTCTTGTCAAATAATTGGATTATTGATATCAAAGACAACTGTTAGAGCTAGCTTGTTTTCATGAAAATCCCTAGCTACCTTTTCTTATTTAAAGGGTTATCAGCTGAAGGTTAAAAGCAGAGTTATTTTAATTATTCCATGTTTCCACACTTCATACATTCAGGCATGCTATAAGATGTGTTCAAGAAGTCCCTAGTTCCTACATTTTGATTTTAATTTCATCAGCCTGAAAATGTGTATAAAGTGTTTAACATTTAATAATAATTAATATTTTGAGACTTTGTCCAAAATAAACCCTTATCATGCTTACATTGTGTAGGGTGATTTATTTATATCTATTGTAGGCAGCTAATGAAATAATATTAGCAGCTGCACAGTTTCATAATAAAGTGCCATATATAAAATATCTTTGCCCTAACCATGAACTAGTCCTTTTGGGACTGTAGGTTTGCTGGTGAGGAGAATGTTCCTGGTTAGTTTGCCTCTATTGAAAATAAATGAATTATCTCACATCACAATGTTAAGTAGTTCTATCAATATGTGTGTTGGAGAAGGGTCAGCCTGGACCAAATTCAAAGTCAGTCTCCTTTTCAACAAACATAGGACCAGGTCATGGCTAGGAATGGGGCTTTTAAAAATGTACAGTATATCTAGGTCTGCATTAGACCTGTGCATGTTATTTTTTATATAAGGAATGTAAAGAGAAAAACATGTTATGGTGTGATGTCTGACCTTTTATATATCACTGCTTAAGATAGAAAAATGTCAACCCACTGCCTTATAGAAGGATCTTCTGTGTAACATCAAACAAGTAAATGCATTTATGTGGGTGAGCAAAATGAACTCAAAACTCATTTTAAAAAGAGAAATTTTACCCCATGTTCATCAAGAGAGTTGGAGACGAATGGTAGTTGGATATTGGAACATGCTTCTCATATACACGTTCTGCCAAAGCCAGCTGCTTATTATTATGGAGGACAGTGTTTCTTCTGATTGTCAACCTTGAAATGTTTGTAACTTGGTATCTGTACTAAGATAACACATGGATTCTTCTTCACAGTAATCATGAAGTGGAGTATTAAACAATTCATGATTTGGAGGTGTAGGTATACAGGATTAAAGCTGGGCAACATGGAAAAAATCTAATATCACAATATTGTTGACCAAATACCTCAATATCGATATTGGGTTTATATTGTAGGGTTGAAAATTGGTGCTTACATAGAAATATTTACACAATGAGACTTTTGATAAATAATCATTGAAGTGTATATAATAACTAAGTGGGGTAAAGGCAAATAATAGAAAAGCTAGAACAGTCTGGTAAGTTCAGAAAATTACATTGCTTTACTGTAATCCAGCCTTTAAAACCAAAAAAAGATAACACTTTTGTCACGATATTACGATATCCAAAATCTAAGACGATAATCAGTCTAATATCACAATATCGATATAATATCGATATATTGCCCAGCCTTATACAGGATATGAAATTATATTAAAATCTAGAGATGTTCCGATACCATTTTTTCACTACAGATACTGATTTCGATAGTCGTGCTGTGGGTATCGGCCGATACGAGTGTACCGATACCAGTGTGTTAAAAAAAGAAAAAAATCATACTATGCCTGCATGACTGTGATATGATTATCATTGTGGTAAGCACCGCACTTCGAGGGGTAAATGTTGACTCTGTCCACCCAGTGTGACATAAAACACGGGGCACAAGTCGGAGCTCCAAATGTCCGTGGTAAAGCCTAATTGCATGCATGTCTTTCAGCATATATGAAATGTGTTCCTTAACTGTCTCGTATATTTTTGGTAGCGCAGTTTCTGAGATATATTTACAAGAAGAAGATGTTTTTTGTATATAGCGCCTTTCCATAGCTCAATGCTTTACATTGTACATTACAATACATCTATACACTCAGACATAAATTACAGTCACATGGTTACATGCAGTCACATTATACAAAATGCATGTTAAATAGATATGTTTTTAACTGGGTCTTCTACAACCTGGCAAACAGTATTTTGGCTCTCCAAAGGCTCCATTAAACGGTGAAATCCCACATTTCTGACGACAGACAGGGGTTGGTCATCCAGGACAATAAACTCCACAATTTTGTCGGTTAACTTTGTTGCTTTTTGCCTGTCTTTTGGGAAATTTATTTCGTAGTTTGAAGGCAATTTCCAGAGTTTGCTGCTGCAGTTCGTCCTTATTTTTTCCCCTTAGCTTTGGTAAATTCGTCATGCTCTTTAGCGTGACGCGTCTTAAAATGTTTGATTAAGTTGGTGTTTAAATTTGCAACACTCATGCCACCCCTCAAACTTGTTTGCATATGTTGCATGTCGCCGTCTTACTGGTGGGTACATCCAAAGTACTAAAGTACTGCCAAACCGCGGACATGATGGACTCTGTTAGCTTCTTTTATCGAAGTGTCAGGTGATCAATTCTTCTTCGCCCCTCTAAAACAGCAGCTGCCGATGGCAGCACAGCGCAACTGTTTTAAGAGCAGCGAAGAAGAACTGTGTCAGAGCTAACAGAGCTAACCAGTAAATAGATTCATATTTCTAATAAATTATGTGGTATCGGATCGGTGCCTGGACTCCAGTACTCGCCGATACCGATGCCAGCATTTGCGGCAGTATCAGATTCATTTTCGATACTGGTATCGGAATCGGAACAACTCTATTAAAATCTGTGCTTGAAGTGGGAAAAAAAAGGTGCCAGTACTCTCTTTCATTGGCAAATCATTATGACATTTGAGATTTCTAAAGTGAAAAACAAAACTTGGAGATATTGCTGGTACAACAACAATGTATTGTTATTTATAACAACATGAATGTATTTATTTAAACAAGTTGTGTGTGTGTGTGTGTGTGTCTTGACCAACAGTCAAGCCATCCATGTGTTTCGTTACTCACGTTATTGTTGACGCCACTGTCATTCACTAAGGTAACTTTAAGGTTGGTAGCTGCAGACTCCTCATTAATGCTAGCAGTTCAACTCACATCAACCTTCAAGGTCTAAGGGGATTTAGGTCTGCCTGGCACAAAGTTGACCTTTTGGCCTGTGTTTAACCCACAGGGATGAGCCACCAGTCTAGAGGTGAATAAATGTAAGAGTAACGCCCGTTTCAGACATACTCCGTCTGCAGTGCGGATGCGGTGCGGTTGCAGTTCGTTTGCGGTGCGGAGCCACGACAAGCCATTGTGCTTTCACACATCACACGTTTGCAGTGCGCTACTGATCCGAAGTTTCTGTGTTCCACAAATCAATGGCGTAGGCACGGGTGTGCTTGTGCCACCCAAAGAAGCAGCTGGCACAACCAGAAATCAGATGCATAATGCACTTTTTGTTATAGCCTTGACAAAAAGTGTTTTTACTCTAAACCTAGGCT
>JACXGM010005480.1:13169-25393 GCA_016801145.1 Umbra pygmaea | reverse complement strand
ACTTTCTCTGTTCCTTACTCTGAGCATTACTGTCTCTGTCCTTACGCCTAGCATTACTGTCTCTGTCCTTACTCCTAGCATTACTGTCTCTGTCCTTACTCCTAGCATTACTGTCTCTGGCCTTACTGTCTCTGTCCTAACTCTGAGCTTTACTGTCTCTGTCCTTACTCCTATCATTACTGTCTCTGACCTTGCTCCAATCATTACTGTCTCTGTCCTTACGCCCAGCATTAGTGTCTCTGTCCTTACTTCTATAATTACTGTCTCTGTCTTTACTCCTATCATTACTGTCTCTGACCTTCCTCCAATCATTAGTTTCTCTGTCTTTACTTCTATCATCATTAGTGTCATCATCATCCTGTGTGGGATGGGGCGGCTTTTTGTTTGCCTCACCCCCTTGCTGTCTGCCCAGGTAACACATATGTTTGGACACAGCTGCACAGTAGACTTGTCTTTCTATGTTGCCCGCATTACATGTATAGCACCATGGGATTTAGAGTGGAGCCTGTGCGGAGCTCTGAATTGGTCCCGCACTGGATCTAGGAACCGACATCTTCAGAGGTTGTCAAGTTATGTATGCTCATGTAATAGATGTTCAGTCATCTTGCTTGTGCAGGCCCCAGCGTGTTACATGAGAATGCATACTTAGTCAAAGTTTATATTTTATTTTTGGTCTTGCCCTCTGGGGATTGGCCATGATAAGGGTGTCACAGGCCATCTCAAAGAGCCTTTGTCATCTGAAATCTAGACCGGTACCGTTGGTTGGACAGGTGTAACAGTGTTGATGTTAAAGATGGAGGCAGAATGCAGGAGTCCTACTGTTATTAGGATTTATTGGGTACAACATGGGATGACAAACATAGTAGCATTCTAGAAGGTACTAGAAGGTAAGCCTGGCTCTACATTTAAACTATATACACCTACGACACATAGTGGTGAAGGCACCTCTTGGTGATACAGCTTTATGTCCATCAGCACTTCTCCTTACACGCTACACACAGCACAGGGACAAATCCACAATAGCATGTGCCGACCGTTTCGGAACACTGAGACTAAACAGGCATCTTAATCACTCATTACCGACTGGTGTGAGAATTTACCCAAAGCACCATTCATGCGTAAAGAGTAACCAAGTGCCGACCACACTCCCAGTGTCCAGAGGTAAGCGCACTAAACCATAACACATTACTCAACCAAACAACACACAATATATAACAATAAACAATACTACATATAATAAACATTTATTAAATCCCACACTATCAGGTCCATGCCACGAAAGCACTAATAATTCCAGGCTGTCTTGGAGCGGGGGCCTGTAATGAACGGACTTTGGGAGTAGAATATAGAAGTTTATTAGAAATGTATGGCAATACAAATAATGATCTGGATCCCTAAAGACAGCAGAACCAATACACTGGGCTAGGCCGAGTCAGAATGCGGGGTTCAGGACACAGAGAAACAGGCTGAGGTACAAGGATGTGTGGCGTGGTCGAGGTAGACAAGCAGGGTTCAGAACCAGGAAGACTCGGGCCAAGGTGCAAAACAGGATCCAGAAGAGTAGTCAGGTAACAGGCAGCAATGGTCAACACAGGGGCAGTAATCAGGCAAAGGTACAAAAACGATAGGCGATCTCGAGAGTAGAGAGAAACAAACAATGGTCAATACACAGGTCAGATATGTTCAGAATAATAATGCTCAGTAGCTCAAAAATAGACAATACCTCGCAAAGAGGATGTGCGTGTGGCTGGCCTATATACTATGTGGTGTGCAGTGGCAGGTGTCAAAACTCAGGTGATTGTGATCTGTGGTGTGTGCTACTGTCATGAGTGCGGGGAAATGAGAGGTTTGTGTCGTGGGATTGTGATCTGGAATGAGTGCTGTGTTCATGCGTGACGGGAAACAATGAGTTATCAGTCTCTGATGTGGATGCAATCCGACCTGAACTGGGAACCCTTACAGGGCCGTGCGGAGGCAGTCTGGGCCTGTAGACCACGTGTCAAACAGAGTGCTGGTAAACGCCACAGGTATTATCATTTTGATTCCGTAGCGTCTGCTATTTTACGCTGATTTGGGGTTTTTATTACTGCATACCTAGCTCATTGTCATGAATTTATTACATGTTGTGAATAGAAGTAATATACACCATACTACTATAGTCATACTATTAAGTTCAGAACCATATGCCAAACTTTATTCATGTGACTCAGCATTGGGGATGGGCAATATGCATATCATGATAGAAAATGTCCTCCAGCGCCTGTTCGCCTGGCAATACTATATAATGCCGGCAACATGAATTCTGATATTTAATTTCAAAATAATAGCGCTCGTTTTAATCCAGTGTAATAATCATTGTGAATTCAATATAAATGTCACAGCTGTTGGTGTTTTGTGAGGAGAGAAATAGAGACCATAGCAGGGAGGAGTGTTCTGGATGTTTAATGAATGGGATGATCTGAAAATATATATCTGAGCTAGTCCTTTTGAATACAAAGTTCATTGGAACTGCACAACATATATATAATACATACATGTGCTCTTAGGCAGCACTGACACGAAAGTAATATACAGAGTACGCCTGGTTCAACAATGACGTTTACATATTGTATGACACAACGAGGTGAATGCTCAATCAAATATGTACACTCACTAGGTAGACAATGGCACAGCCTCAGGATAAATAGGCATCTTGATTACTTATTATGCACTGGTGTGGGTATTTAACCAATGCGCCCTTCTTTACATTTCGTGACAGTACCCCCCGTAAAAGGGCACTACACCGGATGTGCCCAAGAAAAGGCAGAAAACCAGAGAGCACCCAAGTCCCACCAGAACAGAGACGGGCAGGGTGGGAGGGCAGACCCCTGTTCCCGTACAAAGGCCAACTACCCACAGCCTTCGCAGCACCCCACCAGGGAAGCAAGAGGCATCAGCTGGTGGGTCTGACAGCTCAGCAGACCTTGGTGGCGTCTAGACGAAACCCCGGGTAACCCGGCGTGGCATAACATCGGTGGTGGCACATAGCAGACCCCGGTAGGACTACGCGGCATAACTCCGGTGACGGCACAAACACCAACTGCTGAGGGACCTCCACCTCCTCCACCTCCTCAGAACAGTCCTTACATTTCGTGACAATAAAGCAAATGATTTGTAACCAAATACATTTGTATTGTGTGTAAAGAAACAATAAGAGTATGTGATAGCAAAAACAACACATGTAACATGATTATTAAAAACATTAACATTAATTTGTTGTACACAAATTGATTGAAAATATTGTCAGTGTCTCATGTAAAAAAAACATGAGCACATTTGAAACTCATTCACTAGAGTCTGTTTTTACCCAAAATAGACTAATTGTAGCAACACATGAACCCGCTACCTAAGAAAACTCAAAGAGGAAGTCTATATCCAGCCCACACTGGGCCGGATGTGACAGGCAGAGCTGCACGAGACAGAATTGTGGAAGACCATTTTTGATTTGTGTTTTCAAAAAACAAACAAAAACATATTAAATTAATATGCAGCTCTGCCTGTCACATCCGGCCCAGTGTGGGCTGGATATAGACTTCCTCTTTGAGTTTGCTTCCCTGTGTGTGTTTCTCTGTTTTGGTTGCTTCCTCATGTGTTATGTTTTAGTTCCCCCTAGTGTTCGTTCAGTGCTTCGCATGGTGTTTCAGTTCTGCCTTATGTGTTATGTTTTCTTTGTGTTTCTTCTATGCTGTGGAGATGTTTTAGTTCACCATTTGAGTTGCTACCCTGTGTGTCTTTGTTTAGATTTTTGCCCTGTGTATTCTGTTTTGGTTTCGGTTCCCGCTCCTCCAGCCTCTGTGTATGTCACGTGTTCCCAGTCAGCCTATAGTTTATCGCCAGCATTGTCACAGTCCCCAGGTGTTTCCCATTGTTTCTTGTTAGCTGTTGTATTTAGCTTGTGTGTTTGGTCTAGTCCCCTGTCATTCATTTGTTCCTTTTACATGTCCTTATCGCTCTCCGTTTAGCCCCTCAAGGCTGTTTTGTTTCATTGAGTCTTAAACACTGGTTATGTTCTTGGAATAACTTTGCTCTCTCTCCTTTCCGTTTACAAGGGATTTGTGACAGAATCAACAACCAATATATGAGACAACAAAGGAGTAGCCACGGCTCCGAGGGGAATTTTCCTCTCTCCCTCGTGGAACACTTTTCGGTGGGGCTGCATGCTTGTTCTCTCCCTACGTGAATACCTTGAGAGGAGAGCAGCCGGTTACGGAGACAGCTGAGGAGTTTTGGCACAGGAGGTATCTGGAGGATTACGACTGCAGCTCAGAGGAGGAGGAAGAGTTCTCCCTATCAGATGAAGAGGAAACGGAAAGAAATTTTTACCAGGATGACGTGAGAGAGGCCTGGAATCTCCTGATGGAAAAGGTCCAGGGTGCTAACCCTCTAGGTAGGGCTCCCCGTCTTAACATTAGGGTTCCTCAGGTCCCTGTTACTCCCTCCAGTCCTCCTATCTCCCCTAGCTCTCCAGTTAGCCCACCTAGATCCATTCCCAGCATTCTTCTGAGGTCTCAGGTTCAGGATGGTAGTCCACCTATTAGGGCTCCCCTGGGTGCTAGTCTCTCTAGCTCAAAGGCTAGCAGTTTACCTAGCTCCCAGGCTAGCAGTTTCACTAGATCCCAGGCTAGCAGTTTCACTAGCTCTCAGGCTATTATGTCCCCTAGCTATCATGCTAGTTCCCCTCTTAGTCTCCCTAGTGCCCGGGTCCAGGGTGTTAGTCCACTGATTAGGGCTCCCCGTACAAGTATTAGTACCACTCCTAGCTTCCAGGCTAGCAAGTCTCCTAGCTCCCAGGCTAGCTTTCTAAGCCCCACTAGCTCCCAGGCTTGCATGTTGGGCTCCCCTAGGGCTCCAGTTATTGCCCCTAGGGCTCCAGTAGTTGCCCCTAGGGCTTCAGTTATTGCCCCTAGGGCTCCTGCAGTTACACCTAGCCCTTTGGTCCAGGGTGTTAGCCCAAGGTATAGGGCTCCCTGTCGAAGCGTAAGGGCCCCCCTTCCCAAGATGGCCACCCACTGGAGTTCTCTGATTAATGCTCTCCGCCACTGCCTTCAGCAGCCTGCTCTCTGCCACTGCCTTCAGCAGCCTGCTCTCTGCCACTGCCGTCAGCAGCCTACTCTCTGCCACTGCAGTCAGCAGCCTACTCTCTGCCACTGCCTTCAGCAGCCTGCTCTCTGCCACTGCCGTCAGCAGCCTGCTCTCTGCCACTGCCGTCAGCAGCATGTACTCCAGCTCCCTTAACCCTGGAGTTCCCCATGGGTACAGACCTGGAGGGCCTAATCTTGGCTCCGCCGCCTGAGTTTGGGGATGACGCAGCCATGGAGGAATCCGGACCCCCTGCTCAGGTGCCGCTGACATCCGGACCCCCTGCTCGACCGCCGCTGACGTCCGGACCCCCTGCTCGGCCGCCGCTGACGTCTGTAACTTATCTGCGCATTTACACCCCCAAGCAAAAAATATACTTAATTGAATTTGAAATGTATTTTATTTATCCTAAATATACTTCTAATATATTATTTTGGTAAGTATATTTTGAAAGTATACTTTAAATATACTTAAATATATTAAATATACATTTATGGTTTAACATAAGTATACTAGATGTATAATACTGGAGTATAATTTAAATATACTTTGTTTTACTAGGGCTGTGAACCCCATATCAGTTAACACAATCTGTGATCTAATCCTGTTTAATTGAATTAAGCCTGCTCCCGAGCAGGTTTAAGATTACGCACTTGTTGCTATGATAGCATGTCCAGGATGAGCGTCGAAGAACCAAACGATCCAAGATCATGCCCAATCATCCACAATCAAATCCAGCTAACTGAGATAGCAACGTACGAAGAACGGACCCTAGGCTCTGGAGTACATTTCGTATCGCAATATTCTTATCGCCCTTCCCTACTCAGCATGTTTGTGTGTATATATTTGATCATGTTATTCCCATATTAAAGTGTTGGTTAATTCACGTGGAATCTGTCTGAACTACTGGTTTTCAGTGATATGCCTTGGTATTGATAACGAGGTACCAAAGCAAGTATCGGTATTAAAGTAAAAATGTGGGTATCGGAAAAACCCTGGTGTCTCTGTCCTTAGTCCTATTACTACTGTCTATGTCCTTATTCCTACTGTCTATGTCCTTACTCCTACTGTCTATGTCCTTACTCCTACTGTCTATGTCCTTACTCCTACTGTCTATGTCCTTACTCCTACTGTCTCTGTTCTTACTCTTATCATAAGCAGTGCTCAAAGTGGGGTGGTAATCACCAGTACGCAGTACCGGCACCTCTACATTTTACTCTTAAGCGTACCGGCACTTTTTCTTGCGTACCGATGCCTCTAGCCAGTACGCAACCACTGACAGAGAAAGTGTCCGTGTCAGAGAGATTGGTAATGATCCTAACGTTACATAAACTACACTACCCAGAGGGCACTACGTGACTTACTTCAGATCTCTTGACGAATCACGTAAAGGCAAGCAGTCAGCCCACCCTATCGAAAGTTCGCTTCTCGACAGACACTAGTTAGAAAATGCTGTCACCTGACCGTAACTTATTTTTCACTGCTGAAAACCTAGAAAATAATAAGAAGTGTCTTTTTGAAGTTGTTATGCTAGCCTGGCTTTAGAAAGGTACTAAAAGAATGCGTGTGCCAGAGGCAGACACGTCAACAGAGGTCCAAGTCCAACCAGAAACATTGGGTACGTTTCATGAGCTTCAAACTAACGTTAATTAAAACCCTTCACAGTCTCCCGACGTTCTAAAGCTTCGCGGTACATGCTTGGTACCGTTGGAAAGAGGAAGATCAGATGAAAAGAGTAACTGGTGTTATCCATGTGGGTTAAATACAGTCGGAGCTATGACGCCGCAAAGTCGGTCATGTTTTGACACCTTTTTTACTAAAGACGTTACACGTAAAAAATAGCTGGGATTTCAAAAACGTATTGAAATATTGTAAGAAATTGGTGCAGCATTTTGATGTTGACAAGTTTGTATGGCCTCCAAACTTTGCACACCGGTCCAGGAGCCCTGGGGGCTTGACAATATGCATTGAAAAGCCTTATTCGTCATGGTTTCCATGCTTTTACACAAATAAAACAATATACATATGTTCTTTTTTTGGGATAAATATTTATTTAAACATAATTCAATGATCCAGGATGTTGGATTCATTAATCCATGTTGAAGCCTTGGGTCTGTTGAGTCCAAAACCATAAGGCACTTCACTGTAGGTCAAAGTGTATGTCCTTTCCAGAGGCCAAAAGGTCAACTTTGTGCCAGGCGGACCTAAAACCCCTTAAGCTGGATTCACACTAGGTCCGGCAAACTGGTTGCATTGCGGCGGAAGTCCATTCATTTCTATAGGAAGCAATGCGCACCGCTGCGGCAAATCTACTGGAACCGGCAAAATGTAGATGCGGTGCGGCCGGTGTGTCGCAAGAGTTGAAATAATCCAACTTTTGCAGTGCTTTGCCGTACGGTGCCAGAAGCGGAAGATGATTTACCTCTGAGAAAGAACTAATATGTCGCTTTCATCTATGGGTGTGTGAGATTGCAAGACAAGCTTTGACAGCTCATTAGATAGTTTTCTTATTGTCAATTAATACTAAACTGAAAACAGCTCCTGTCAGTTGCCTTGCTGGAGGACGTGGCCAGTTGTATGCAATGTTGCCCACCATCTCATAGATGCGGAAGATTGATTACGATGTTGATTGCAGTGTACAAGTTTGTCTGCATTACGATGCCGTACAGGGATTTTTTGCCGTGTCTCGTGTGAATCCAGCTTTAGACATTGAAGGTTGATGTGAGTGGAACTGCTAGCATTAATGAGGAGTCTGCAGCTAACAACCTTAATGTTACCTTAGTCAATGACACAAACCTCAACAATAACGTGAGTAACGAAACACATGGATGGCCTGACTGTTGGTCAATGGACACACACACGACTTGTTTAAATAAATACATTTATGTTGTTATAAATAACAATAAATTGTTGTTGTACCAGCAATATCTACAAGTTTAGTTTTTCACTGTAGAAATCTCAAATGTTAATGATTTGCCAATGCGAGAGAGTACCGGCACCTTTTTCTTCCCACTTCAAGCACTGATCATAAGTGACTCTGTCCTTAATCCTATCACTACTGTTTCTGTACTTAATCCTATCATTACTGTTCTTACTCCTATCATTACTGTCTCTGACCTTGCATCAATCATTAGTGTCTCTGTCCTTACTCCTATCATTATTGTCTCTGTCCTTACTCCTATCACTACTGCTTTTGTCCTTATTCCTATAATCACTGTCTCTGTCCTCGCTCTTATCATTACTGTCTCTGACCTTGCTCCAATTATGAATATCTCTGTCCTTACTCCAATCATTGCTGTCTATGTCCTCAATCCTATCATTACTGTCTCTGTCCTTACTCCTATCACTACTGTTTTTGTCCTTATTCCTATCATCACTGTCTCTGTCTCGCTCTTATCATTACTGTCTCTGACCTTGCTCCAATTATTAATATCTCTGTCCTTACTCCAATCATTACTGTCTCTGTCATTGGTTCTATCACTACTGTCTCTGTCCTTACTCCTATCACTACTGTTTTTGTCCTTTTTCCTATCATCACTGTCTCTGTCCTTGCTCTTATCATTACTGTCTCTGACCTTGCTCCAATTATGAAAATCTCTGTCCTTACTCCAATCATTACTGTCTCTGTCCTTAATTCTATCATTAATGTCTCTGTCATAAATCTAATCATTACTGTTTCTGTCCTTACTCCTATCATTTCTGTCTTTCCTTACTCTTATTATTGATATCTATGTCCTTACTCCTTAAATACTTTTTCTGTCTTTACTCCTATCATTACTTTATGTCCATTCTCCTTGCTCCTGTTATCTTCTCATTCCCACTTCATGCACAGCTTGTCCTACCTCACACTGAGATCGTCATTAACAGGAACACTGCTATCATAAGACAGTCTGAATAATCCAGAAACCACTCTGCCAAATATACCTCTGTGGACTATACTACACTGCTAAATACACCATGCCTCTATTAGGTGGATATGTCTTATAAGACACATATATGGTTTATACCAGCAGCTCTTTGGAGGTCCTTTCAGCAGGAGTCTGTCTATTCAGTGAAAGCCATTGGAGACATCTTATTCATCTGCTCTGGTCTTTCTAAGCAGTAATTAAACACCCCTGTCCAGAATTCTTGGTTTGGCCCAGAGTGCCAGCGGAAGCCATCAGACACCCTAATCCCCTTCTTTGATCTACCTGCTAGTGGTTCCACGTCACCCTGCATATCTGTCTGCCTGGGAGAGTGAGAGACACAGGAGACCCTTGTGAGGGTATTACTATTGTGTTAACGTTAATACAGACCTGGAATGGGTGGATCTCAAGTCAGTAGTTTGCAATGAGAGTTACATGGAATTGACTGATACACTGTTGAGCTGTTCAGCATTTAACTCCACACTGAGATGGATCTAGTGGAACATTGCAAAGGCATTCACAGCACACCAGATATACAAGTGCCTGTCATGCGAGGGGTTTGGCCTTTTTGAGCCCTCTTGCTTCCCATACTGGAAAATTGTTCTTTTTAAACAGCAGAGAGAGGCCAAGGTGGGGTATGGTTTTGACCATAGAAATAGAATGAATAGAATTGCCATTGAACTGTTACATTGATTTAAATTGGAATGGTCGTTCTATATATACTCTATTTCTATGGTTTTGACCTTTTATTTGATAACTCAGAAAGTTTGACTTCAAACTTCCCATTAGATGTAAATCAAAATTTATTAGAAGTTCTAGGACTGAAAAACAAAACCAAAATTAAACAGACCAGCCGGCGCTCACAATCCATTATTAAGACTAAGAGCAGGAACCATGAAACTTTCTAGGATGAGATTTGTGTTGGTGGAGTACCACACACATACACCAAACAACCAACCGAGCTGATTTATTAAAAGAGAAACAGGGTCTGATGGGGGGAAAGAGAAAATCGATGTGAGCTCCCCCAGCCTCAGTTAAAACGCTGTTAAACTCCAGCCGAGCGGACGCACTCCCTAACCAGCCAACCTCCCTCTCATTGATTTTTTATTTAGCTCCCAGCAGTGATATGTCTTCCACGCACACAGAACACACCGAGCCTCTACAGCCTGTCAGGACATAAATCAGGCCCCATTGTGCCCGGCCAGCCTGACCAGTCCAGTGAATGAAGGGAGAGCAGTCTGTTAACACAATTCTTATTTAGTTGATTTTCCATAGAGGTGAACAGAGCGTCGACTGACAAGTCGGCCTGACAGGAAACCCAATTCTGCACACTGCAAGACCAACACGCTGCCACAACTGACAAAGATTTAGCATGTGTGTGTGTGCGTTCTTTTGTTTGTGTGTCTGCTGGCATTTACTGTATAATAAAGTTGGTTTAAAGGGATATTTCCCACAAAAACAGAATTCCTGATTGGTTTCATTACGCTGTAAGCAGTCTACACAGTGGTGACATAAATTCAGTTTTGGTTTAGATTTCCCGGCACTGTGTGGAATGTATTCCATTGAAGTCATTGCACAGATAGCAGAATGTATTCATGTCCAGATAATCAACAAAAACAAAATAATTGGAACAAGATCCGTGAAATATGCTAATGACTTGAATAGAATTTGTGCCAGCCAATAACAGGCAAACTAAAGCAAAGCAGAAATTGCTGGCATTCCTTGTAATTAGACTGCTTACATGTTAAGGAAACCCATGTAGGCCTTTTTATCTTATTTGAGTGAACTTCCCCTTTAAATAATCAGTCTGCTTCATGAATATGAAGACACTGTTATTCTTTTTATAGTAGTCATCAACATACCCCATAAAGCAGGCTGTCCAAGGATCTGATGAGAGATTCGGGGGCTATTTGACGGTGATGTACCCTATGTCCTCAGAGATTAAGTTTGGTAGTGATGATAGGCTGTTATGTAGAAATAAACAGATCAGCTATAGTGATCATGACAGGTTAACAACAGCCATTCATGTGTGTAACATCTAAGAACACAGATAATATTATAGACAAGCCAATATACTCCTACAGCAAACTTTGATAGTACTGATGGACATGAACTGCATGATATTGTAGGATTCTCTAAGCAAACTCACCATTTCCATCTATTCATTCATCTTAGCTGTATCAGTGTGGCATACTGTGTCTATAATTGTCTGACAATTACGTGAAACCAAACAAAAAGGAAAAATAGAATTACATTTTCAAATACTGCTGATGAAAGTGTACTGTCCTTGGGACGACGTACAACAGAGGGCTTCTCTGCAGTTATATCTCTATTGAAGACACTTGAATGTGAGTACTAATTTAATCATGAAGCCTAGTCTTTACAAAGCGCCTGCGATTCAAAGACAATAGCAAGACAAAGACATCCTGGATAATTGGTTGGCTGGAGAGCAAAAGTACATTTCTAAAACTCAATAGAAATGTGCTAGTTTGAAAGAGTCCACACCACACTATATACAAACTACTCTTTCCAATCTCTGACAATAAAGTTTTTCTCCCTTTACCGGAGCTATTCTGAGAGGGAAAACCTCCTACATCAGCAGCCTGAATGCCTGTGTCTGGCCAGAGGACCTGTCACACCTGCAATCACTAATAGACCCTGGGCACATCCCGGGCAGAGCCTGGGCTGTAGCGTACACCTGTCACAGCAGACACCTCTCTGGTTACTGCCCTTCAGAGCAAGGGCACTGTTAGCACACATGTCAAGTCCTGGATGGAACAAGAAGGACACTGGAACAGACGAAAGAAGGTGGAAAGGGACTTGCAGTGGATTTGCATACTCCTGTGATCCTAATATATACGGGTTGCCAACCTCCAGAGTCGGAGTTCAGTGCGGTTGCTAGGGGAATGTGGCGGCTTCAACCATCACTAGCTCGTTAGAGAGCTGTAGAGTGTGGTCTGCCAACTGTCTTCATCATGCTGTGGCCATGTCTGTACACCACCTTGGAGAATAATGAGCCCTCTGCATATAGGGGCACACACACACCACACAGAGACCCATGTGGCAGACACAAAGCATGGCACGCACAATACAGATGCGACACAAACACACACACACACACACACACACACACACACACACACACACACACACACACACACACACACACACACACACACACACACACACACACACACACAC
>JACXGM010005480.1:0-13069 GCA_016801145.1 Umbra pygmaea | reverse complement strand
GCTATTTTTGTACAGCTGGACATTTCCTGTGGTGGGCCGAGGCAAATAAAGATATGGAAATGAGGTCCAACAGTCTAATCCAGCCAGGGTGCAGGTCTGAGAGTAATCCCCCCAGAGAGGCTCTGGCCTGGGGCATGCAGAGGGGTAATCCAGCCCCCCGGGACCTCATCCACCAGCCTGTACGCATGAATGCATGCAAGCTCAAACACATCTGCTCTGAAGTACACTTGGATAGATAACAATACATGAAGTTACTCATTGTGAGAGGTAGAGTTTCCATAGACTAATTCAACAGAATACATATTACAATATAAAACAATATAGAAACCGACTGTTGTAATGTTGCACACACACAAACCGGTTTTGACCACTCATCTCTGTTCCTCATTGGTGAGCCCTGGAGAGTTACTATTCCATAAAAATAGTTAGACATACTTACTGAGTATCTCTCATGACAGACAGACCGACAAACAAACAAACGGACGGACGGACGGACGGACGGACGGACGGACGGACGGACAGACAGACAGACAGACAGACAGATAGACAGACGGGTTGTAACCAGGAGAGCAGTCAGAGGAAGACGATAGTGAAGACGGAGACAGGTAAAAAGGAGAGGGCAGCTTTACCTTAATGCATTATCCAGCCAGAGGGCAGATGCTCAGAGGTAATGTAAATACATATTTCCATAGTCCTCTCAGGAATGAGATGCAGTCTGCTTTTTAACACCCCCCCAACACACATATGCTCAGACACACACACACACACACACACACACACACACACACACACACACACACACACACACACACACACACACACACACACACACACACACACACACCTCTTATTGACTTCAACACTGCTGAACATCAAAGGAATAATTTATTTCTGTGTTAAATTTAACCCACTCTTATTTTCACAGGCCAATTAGCTCATCCTGCCTAACCAGGCTTGACAGTATATGAACACTACGCATAATTAACACTAATGCCATTTATGAACTACTGACACCCATGTTAAGGTACAGAATACACAAACTCATACTCTATGCATACTGTAATCGTATTTGTAACCCATACTGTAACATTCTCTAATCACGTTGTAACCCATAGTCTAACACAGGGATGGGCAACTGGCCCTCAATTACTGTGGCCCGGGAGTCAATTTCCAAATATTAAAACTTTTCAAGGTCGATTGACGCTTTAGAGCGCCAACGCGTCATATCTCCGGAATGTACATGCCGTACAAGTAGAAACAAATGGTATGTACCGTTGGAACGAGGAGGTTGTGTTGCAAAGGTTGAGTGGTGGTTTGTCCATGTGGGTTCATTTTTATTTTATTTTTTATTTAACCTTTATTTAACCAGGTGGGCACGTTGAGAACAATTTCTCATTTAAAACGGCGACCTGGCCAATATCTTCATCACAGCTGAAGATATTGCGTCTCAAATCTTTGTAGTTTTCCTCTACTTTATTTTGATTAACTTAAAACATTACATCATCCTGCACTAAAACAGGTTATTTTGGGGGTGTGGGGGTGTGGTTGGGATTTTAAAAACGTATAGAAAAATATTGAAATATGTATGAGTGTTTTATTTACTTATTTTTATGTCCCACAAACTGTCAAACTGGTTCTCAAGACCTGAGGCCATGCCAAAATGGATTTTGTGGTATTCTTCATGGTTTACATGCATTTTAAAATAATTAACTATATAAACAAATGTTTTAGATTTTTTTGGCTTTATACTGTATGACATCATGCATGAAAATCAATGTCTCAGAATGTTGGATTTTAATTATTCCTCTTATAGCCAAGAATCTTCTGAATCCAAAACAATAAAGCCCTTCAGTGTAAGATAAAGTATGTCCCTTTCAGAAGCCAGAATATCAATGTGGCCCCGCTAGTGAGGATAACATTTATGTGGCCCTCTCTATCATCAAAGTTGCGCATTCCTGATCTAACCCATACTGTAACATAGAGTATACTGTAACCATATTGTAACGTATACTGTAACCATATTTTAATTTATACTGTAAGCACACTGTAATTAGCAGTATAGCGATACCACAGTATAACCCGTACTATAGCCGTACTGTAACCAGTAATGTAGCCATACTCTAATCAGTACTGTAGCCATCCTGGAACCAGTACTATAGCCATACTGTGACCAGGATAATAGCCATACTGTAACCAGCATTATAGCCATACTGTAACCAGGATAATAGCCATACTGTAACCAGCATTATAGCCATACTGTAACCAGTATTGTAGCCATACTGTAACCAGGAATATAGTCACACTGGAACTAGTACTATAGCCATACTGTAACCGAATTATAGCTATACTGTAACCAGTACAATTGCCTATGTGTAATCATTCTGCAACTCATGTTGTATCCTAAAGTCTTTTCTAATAATGTACATGAAGTGGAAATGTGAATGCTCTGACTATTCCAATAAACAATTCACAAAATAAACCACTGTGTATCCAGTGGCTCACATTGACTTTTCCCTGACAGGCTGTGGGTGAGTGAGTGTGTGTACAGATTTGTCAGCCTACTGAGCGGTGTGTGTGTGTTTCTCCAGTCCACGGAGAGGTGGTGTGACCATGCTGACATGTGTCCGACGGCGAGGCCTGCTCATGGGCCTCTCTCTCACACTCCACTGGCTCTCCCTAGCTCCATACATAATGGAACAGGCCACAGACCCCCACCACCACATTATCATTCACACTGCTACACTGGCCATTCACGCGCACACACACACACACATTATCATTCACACTGCTACACTGGCCATTCACGCGCACACACACACACACACACATTATCATTCACACTGCTACACTGGCCATTCACGCGCACACACACACACACATTATCATTCACACTGCTACACTGGCCCTTCACGCAGACACACACACACAGTCCATTTTGTTTGTCAGGGACATAATATGACCAATCACAAAGTCATTGAAGCAATTCACTACGGTATAGAACATGCAAGCTGTAAAACATGCCATGTTTGACAAATGTCATTGTCTCCTGCTTTTACTAGCAGAGGGGACTGGTGAAACAGCACACTGGCCATTCCGTGGCAATCCTGACCTTTAGAAATAAGTCCCTATGACAACATTGTTGCAGAACTATTCTTTCAACAATGGTCCTGATGAAAAATGGCTATGTTCTATATAGAACAATTATCCAGGAATAGCAAAGTACACAACAAGAAAACCATAGCAGAAGACATCCAATCACACCGAGCCGTGAACATACTGGTCATTATATCTATATATATAGGCATTTTTGGTTGTGTTGTGGCCTTCATTAAGCCTCTCATTTAGACTGTAGGTTCTCCATTGCCCTTTACTGTGTGGCACTGTGGTGCTCACATAGTAAGGAAGGATACAGCACACCGCACCCATAACAAAGAACTTCATTTCAGGACGGAGAGATGCGCTGTCCAGGGTGATGCAGTGGGGGTGAGGATGAGGCGCCATTACGAATGGTACTATATGGTCATTCTGGATTAACACGGTTTGTAAGCCCCGGGACAAACGCTTCATTCCTACTCGAGGGTGTATGAACGGGGAGGGACATGTCCCCCCCCCCCAATGTTACAGACAGGCAATGTGGTTCCCCCCAATAATGGGAACAATTTGTGAGAAATACATGGTGTGTCCCCACCAATGTCAAACACGTTCCCATGCCCTTATATCTACATTTACGTGCAAGCTTGGAATGCAGTGTATTTCGGGTTACCGTTTCCCCTTCAGCCGCATGTTTTGCCACATTCTGCACATCCAGGTGGAATACTGGACATGGCTGGTGATTAACACTGGCACGGTGCTCCTGGCAACACTTCACATCCCTGTAATCACCGTAGAGGACCAGTCCTTCGTTCAGTCCCAGTGAAGGACACAACCTCAGGCAGCTGGATCTATATTCCCCTGATCACTGTGTCCTTGGATTCAGACTTCTGTTGCTCAAAAAATAGACTGTGAAAATAGGCTGTGAACAACAATTGTTCTCTTAAAAAAAATCTGAATAATTAATTTCAAAAACTTCAAAAAGGGTAAAGTAAAAAGCAAAAAGTAGATAGCAGACTATACAGTTTGTATCTTGAACATCAATAGTGTGGTTCTATTTTTCTCTTCTCAGTCCACTCCATCCAGGGCCATGAGAGGGGTGGGATCAGAGTACCATGCCCAGAGATGGAGCAGCCTGCTGGGGGCAACGCTTCTGGCAAACTCCCCATTACCCCTCCTCTGACCTGAGGAGCATCACCAGCCTGCCCTACAGACACAATGGGTAAAGAGTGCTGCTTGCATACCAATGCCCTTTGTCTGAGGAAATATGTCCAATGAACATGATTCAAGGCTTTTTATCATACAGTTGCAATCAAAATTATTCAACGCTCAGGTTTATTATCAAAACGAACAAACTTTCAGCTGTTTGCAGTAAAAAAATCAAACTAAAGCAATTGAAATAGCTCATCACAACAAATGCAAATTTGGGGAAAGTGGTTTCCCCAAATCCAACTGAAAATGCTACTTATAATGACTTCTCCAGTCTCAAAATTATTAAACTTCCTGAACAAAATCCTTCACAACAGCGCAAATATACAAAACAGGTGTTGTCTCAAGCACACCTGATGCAACAAATCAAGGGCTTAGTTGCACCAGGTGTGCTTGAGCTGGAACACATGAAATACCTGAAATGGCACTGAATGTTCCCAGAAACACTGCTGGGAGCAGAGGTCGCAAGTTAATACTGGTCATAGTGCTTGGACGGGGCAGAAACAGGAAGATATTAATGGTTGCAACCAGATTTTTTGAGATGGCAGGTTGTGAATAAATCTTGAGTAACTGCAAAAGACCTGCAGGAAGACTTGGTTGCAACAGGCACTGAGGTTTCAGTGAGCACAAATATGTACACCAGTATTGTCCCAAACACACAAGAAAAATTGGCTCTCATATGCTCAAAATCAGATAATGAAGCTTTAGAGGTTTTGTGATTCTATTCTATGGAGCGATGAAACAAAACTGGAACTGTTCAGCACAATGGATCAGCGTTATGTCTGGAGGAAGAAGAATGAAACATATGCAGAAAAGAATGCTCTGTCCACAGTGAAGCATGGTAGTGCCTCGGTGATGATGAGTGTGGATGGCAAGATGGATTCATCGAAGTATCAGAAATCCTAGGAGAAAACATCATGCCATCTGTGAGGAAGATGAAGCTTGGGCATCATTGGAACTTCAACAGGACAACGAGCCCAATCATACCTCAAATTCCACCAAGGCTTGGTTGCAGAAGAAATCCTTGAAGATCCTACATTGGCCATCACAGCCACCTGACTTGAACCCCATAGAAAAGCTCTGGTGGGATTTGAAGAAGGCAGCACACAAACCCAAGAATATTATTGAACTGGAGGCCATTGCTTCTGAGGAATGCTGCTATAGGCTGGGGTCTGGCTATGCATCTTGTTTGCAGCAGGTCATAACAGCAAAAGGGTGTAGCACCACATTATGTAATAACACTGCATTATGTAATAACTTGTCAACATGTAATACATTATTACTTTGTTATGTAATAAACCTTGATTTTGTAATAATCTGCTGCATTTTGTAATAAACATCTTGAACACAATATGTAATGAATTTCCCTGCATTTTGTATTAAGTTATTACATAATGTGGTGATTATTACGAAATGTGTGAGAGTTGGACTTTTTTCAATGAAAATGTAATGATATGGTGCATTTTGTATTAACCAACCAAATTGGATGTCTTCATTCATAAAAATGATAACATTATTGGTTATTTTATGCATTCTAGCATGAATCATAGTTACTCAAAATTAATTTGAAAAATGTACTACTCTACTAAACTAATTGTGTATTTCATTAGCCAAAAGTACTGTACATTAAGTGTATTCGTTAATAGAAACTGTACTTGAGATTAACTGTAAGACACTCAGTGTTATACTGACACAAAGTATTGGTTTACATAAAAATGGCAGTACACAAACATGTGCATGGGTGCAATTCTACACATCGCTGCAATTAAGGATAATGCTAATTTTGACTGTACAGAAAACGAGTAAAAAAATGGATTCACAACAAAAGACCAATAAGGAACAGTATATTGTTGCAAATTATTCATTCTCTCAATAATCAATTACGGTATACACCAATCAGCCGTAACAGGATGGCCACATGCCTGATATTGTGCAGGTCCCCCTTTCAGAAACAGTTTTCATGCATTCTAATTCATTTCATTTTGCCGAAATGTGCGATCTTCAGAACAGGGGGAAGGGGGCATTGAACAAATGGGACTCAGGGGTATATGTAGAGTAGGCAAGTAACTACATCCAAACAGTATAGGGCTTTAAAAAATATTTTGGTTTGCGGAAAATCCAATATATATTTTTTTGTGATTCCAATTTCATATGAATTAGTCAGGGATACGAAGAAACTCAAGTGTTATCTGTTTGGGTAATTTGAAACAAATACCGTTGTTTATAGCTGTTATAGCTAGCATGCACATTAGCCTACATTGTTTGAACAATATGATAGAGGCGCATACTGGCCAAGTTTGGTTGACAAACACACACTATGGGCCCTATTTTAACGATCTGAAACACAAGTAGCAAACGCTACTTTGTGGGCGGATCTCGGGCGCTGTTGCTATTATACCAGCGGGATAAATGACTCTTGCGCCCGAGGCAAATCTAAAATGGGTTGGTCTGAAGTAGCTACATTAGTCATAGGTGTGGTTTGTGTGACGTTGAACATTTCTGCCCCACACCAACACTCACTTCCCATCACCGGTATTGCTCCTGAACCCAACAGCCATGAACGCACCCCAGTCACAAGATCACAATCACCGGAATACTGAGCACCTGTTGTTACTCTGGTCTGTATATAAGCAAACGCATCTAATTCGCTCTCTGCAAGGTATTGTACATTTTCTGTCCTACTGAGCACTCATTACTTGTGATTACTGTTTCTGGCCTGACCTTCTTTGTTTACGGATATTGGATTTTGGATTTGCCCTTGGTACCTTTGCTTATATCTTGTTCTAACCGTTCTGTGTATGTTTGATCTGTCCGAGAACCCGAGCCCGTGTACCGACCCTGCTAGTCTGAAAACCCGTCCTGTGTATCGACCTTGCCTGTCTGAGAGCCTTCCTGTATACCGACCTTGCCTGTCTGAGAGCCTTCCTGTATACCGACCTTGCCTGTCTGAGAGCCTTGTTGTGTACCTACATTGCCTGAGAGAGAAACCACTACCTTGTACCGATCCTGCCTGTTCCAGATCTATCTTAGCATTTCCTCTTACGTTATATATTGAGAAGTCTGCCCAGTATCCTGCTTATCATATTTACATTGAATAAATACCTTTTGTGGTACACTTCCTGTGCAGACCTGATTTGTTACAGTTTGGGTGTAACATGCAATAAACCAATCAGAGCATCATCTCACATTCCCACTAAGAGCAGGCGCGCTTGTTGAGAAGCCCCTCACTGCAGTGTACAATTCAGGGTGTGCCTCAAAGTGGGTGGAGTCAAACATTTATGCAGTATGCCTTTACCACCTCCTAATCCTAACCTTAACCATTACAACACATGTGCTGGTACCACTTAATATAATGTCTTCCCTTCTCCTAATCCTAACCTTAACCATTACAACACATGTGCTGGTACCAGTTTATATATAATTTCTTCCCATCTCTTATTCCTAACCTTAACTATTGTAAAGTATTAGCTAGGGGGGTTCAAACGTGGGTGGAGTCAAACATTTGACTCTGCCCACATTGAGCCCAGCTCCAAATCAAGTACCCTTGTATAGCACACTGCATAAATATTTGACTCCACCCACATTGAGGCACACCCCGAATTGCACACTGCAGTGAGGGGTACTTGTGCTTGTTCCATGGCGCATTGCTATTATAACGATTGTTATTGATTTTTCTTTTTGACAAAATATAAATAAAGAAATGTCACAAAGACATACTTTCCGATGTTTTGGGCTCACTCTCACTGAATCACGAGGTTATGAACGCATGGTGATATTTTTGCAACTGGTCTAACATTAGACCGAGATTAATTTGCTTACCTCACTATAGACGATGTAGCAGCTCTTCTGTTAAACAAGCTCTCCTCACCCGTGCTGCTGATGGACCATTTGAGTTAAGTGGCAATGGCACATGCATTTCAACATCACGTCTCCTTAAGTCCTCTAATATTTCTTCATTTATGTCATCAACACATCCATGATTCATGGAAATGTTGTGTAAAACACAACAACCCACAAAGAATGCTGCAAGTTTTTGAGTAAGGGCCTCTTGTTCAATCCAAACACCTGAAGTGCATTTTCAGGGTGCCGAATGTTTGTTCAATTACACTGCATGTTTGTGTGTTTTTGATTAAACAGCATTTCACGCACTGTTGCTGGCATCATAAATGGTGTCATCAGCCATGTCTTTAAGGGATGTTCCATGTTGACCCCTAACAGCCATGCATCCAAAGGGAGATTTGGGTGCACAATAGGAATGATACTTGTGTTGGTGTACAAGTCAATTCCACTGGGTGAAAGATAGGCCCCTATCTCAAATTAAATTTCATATTTGCAGAATTATATGTTTAACCCTTGTATGGTGTTCGGGTCTGTGGGACCCGTTTTCATTTTTATCTAAGGAAAAAATATACAAAATAATATTTTTTCAAACTCAAACTCATTGGCCTTGGCTCATTTTCTGTGAAGAACATAAATCAGAACATATTTTCAATGTCCACAACCTGTACACCCCCCCCAACACATTTATATTACATACAGGGTGTTCGAGTCTACTGGACCCAGGTCTAATAAATGTGTGAAAATTGTTGGTCCTGTGTACGTTCACTCTTTTTGTTTTGTCTAGGCCTGCTGTAAGTGTGTGTAGGTGTGTGTGTGATTGTTTCTGCACCTGGCAGGTGTTGTTTGCAATATTGTTGCAAAATTCCAGCAATTCCCGCACATTTTACCCTCTGTTTTGCGGGAACCGATCTTCATTTTCTCGTACTCTCCGCTGCAAATTGCCAGTGTGGTTCATTATCACAACTGATCAAGATGACCAAAAGATACTCTGTTCAGAGGGCTTTGCAATTGATTTTGGAAGAAAGAGAAACTTTTGATGATGTGGAGGAAGAGGATCACATTTCTGAAAATTCAGAGTCTGACAGTGACTTTGAGGAAGAGATATCAGAGCATCAGCCATTTCCAAAATGAAGACGAGCCACAGGACCAGCCGGTCAGCAGCCAGCCCCAGGACGAGCCCATCAGCAGCCAGCCCCAGGACGAGACCATCAGCCGCCAGCCCCAGGACCAGCCCATCAGCAGCCAGCCCCAGGACCAGCCAATCAGCAGCCAGCCCTAGGACCAGAAAAAGCACGTCACCAGCTAGCAGATGAAGAAATATGGATTTCCAAAAATTGTGAAGTTGATTGGTCTTCTTCCCTAAGAAATGAGCCACCCCGCATGGCTGCCAATGTTATAAGGATGCAACCAGGGCCAACACGGATGGCAGTTACTCATGTGGAGGACATCAAGTCTTCTTTTGAGCTTTTCATTCCAGATTCCATCCAGAAAATTATTCTGGATTGCACTAATTTAGAAGTAAGACGTGTTTTTGGAGAAAGGTGGAAGAAGATGGACCAAACCCATTTACATGCCTACTTTGGGGTTCTTATCCTTGCTTGAGTTTTCAGGTCCAAAGGGGTATCCACAGAATCCCTGTGCAGAAACTGGCAGAGAACTTTTCCGTGCAACAATGTCTCTGAAATATTTCCACTTAATTTCCAGGATTATCCGTTTTATTAACCGAGACGACAGACCAGCTCGACGTCAGAGAGACAAGCTAGCTGCCATCAGGACAGTGTGGGACAAGTGGGTGCACAGCCTCCCCCTGTTTTACAACCCTGGGCCTAATGTCACCATTGATGAGCAGCTGATGCCATTTAGGGGCCGCTGCACCTTTAGGCAGTATATACCATCTAAACCTGCAAAATATGGTATAAAGATCTGGGCTGCCTGTGATGCCACTTCCTCATATGCTTGGAACATACAAGTGTACACAGGGAAACCTGATGGAGGAGCCCCTGAGAAAAACCAAGGTATGAGAGTTGTCCTGGATATGACTCAGGGACACAGTGGACACAACATCACGTGTGACAATTTTTTTACATCATACAAGCTGGGACAAGAGCTCCTAAAGAACAAGTTGACCATGGTGGGAACGATACGTAAAAACAAGTCTGAGCTCCCACCCCAACTGCTGACTACAAAGAGCACGCCTGTCAAGTCCTTCAACTTGTGCTGTGTATGTATATACAACCAAATGGGTTCAATTTCTAATGAAGTTCAAATAATAAAATTTCACTAGTTATGAAAAACCTTGCATTAATTTGTACATCTTTTAAATTTATATCTTGATTATAATTTATTTTCTTTTTTCGTTACATTTTATTAAAAACAAACCAAAAACGAGTAGCACTTCAATTCATAAATGTGATCTAACAAAGGTAAATGGCAAATATTAGCCATATTTGCTTTTAATAATGCTTCTAATTGGGATTAAGTAAACATATGTTGAGTATTTTAAAATAAAATTGTTTGAATATGTTGAATTAAAACACCAAAAATGCAGCAGGTCCACCAGACCCACGAACACTGGCTGAGTAACAAAAATATAAATACCACACAAGGGTTAAAATAAATGCGGTTTATAGGAAAAAAATTGACATCTTTTTTATTTTTGTTGAATTCCATGTCAATATCTGGATTCCACAATTCTCTCTGCGTTCTCCCCAATGCAGAAATCATGGGGCCCTAACAGTAACAATGCAGAAATCATGGGGCCCTAACAGTAACAATCCAGAAATCATGGGGCCCTAACAGTAACAATGCAGAAATCATGGGGCCCTAACAGTAACAATGCAGAAATCATGGGGCCCTAACAGTAACAATATATGTAAATTAAAATAATTCTCAGCTGAACTACTTTGTTTGGATTGTTTGGACTGATAAGACTTTTGATTCCAAACAAAATAGTTCAGCTAAGAATTACAATTCACCGTCCAACACCTTGGCAGCTAAATAAGCTATTAACCAAAGGTACTGTCTGATAAATAAGAGCTAGAATAAATAGTCAGAAACTTTCTAAGGTTAATAGTATCTGCTATGCTAGGAAGTGTTTTCATTGCTAACAAGCACATGGTCATTAGCATAAAGTTTTGAGCTTTTATCTTTACACATGTTATATTAGTTGAATAGCTACTCTACAGAAAACTCTAGATTAAATCCAATGCTTTGCAGAGAAATAACATTTTGATCACATCCAGTATCATACCTTTCAACATGTTCCCTTTCAATTAGTGGCCAGTGATAGACACTACAACTCCCAAGGCAATTCAATATCTTTATTCATAACACATTTTTCATACACAGTGGCAATTCAAGATGCTTTACAAATTTATATTAAAAGACAGTTTAAGAAAGAGAAGCAATTGATATATACAGTTTTTGTAAGAAAAGAAAATTGATATATAAGAATACGTCTTGTTATATAAACGATGGAGCTACAGACACAAGAATACTGGTTTAAATCACTAGTCTCTGGAACATGGAAATATGATTATTTTCGCTTTAGAAATATCAGACAACATTCTATCAAGAGAAAAGAAATGTGAGCTCTAGTTCTGAGAAAAACATATCTGAACAGGTATTACCGTAGTGGCACTGAACAAAAATATCCCTGATGTATCAAAAGTTGGAGTTAATAGATACATTTAATAGTTGCAGTTGAATAACTTGTTTATTATTCAAAGAACAATACATGTTCTTTGAATAATAGACATGTAATGCCTAAAATATTTTAAGGATCCGTATTCATGTTCAATGCATAATGTGCTAAATGTTGTATAATCTGCCTATATGCACAAAAACTTTAAAACCCCTGATTTGAGATCTCAAATGATTTTCCATTATTTTTGGGGACCGATACATACAGTATCTCGCAAAAGTGCGTTCACCCCTCGCAGTTTTGTAAATATTTGATTATAACTTTTCATGTGACTGTCACGATTAACGTGTGTTGAAGGGGGAAGGAATGGAGACCAGAATGCAGGGAGGCGTGTTCTTCAATTAAATAGGAACAACTTAAATATATATGTATATATCGCAGCATGGGAGGAACTAGCGACAATATAGAGTACTTGGAGTTGCACAATGATTATATATTTAGCTCACTACCAGATACAGAGCATACGCATTTCTCAACTGAACTAGTGCACAATGTATATACCTGGCTACTAGAGGTGGCACGGTTCACAATCCCCACAGTTCGGTTCGTATCACGGTTTTAGGGTCACGGTTTTCGGTTCTGTACAGTTCTTGTTGTTAGCAGCCAGACCCACGTAACGCGTTCGTCCAATCAGCTGCCATGTGTTGCGTTTGTCACGCTCATCCCACTTGTCCTTTCTGGTAAGTGTTTTAACATAGGTGTTGAAAGTAGGCACAACGGCAGTAAGTGGTTTGTGCACATTAGCAGTGTACCGACGAACCCTGCGACGCACACACACTGAACCGAGACAAGCGAACTGAACGGTTCAGATGTTTTTCCATGAACCGTGCGACCCCTACTGGCTACTATGCTTTATCGCAGGACCTAAATATAAAGAGCGTACGCCTGACTCAAACAAGACTCTGTTAGTAACTTCCTGCAAATAACAAAAATCCTTTGTTGATCATAACAGGGTACTCACCCTTCCAACAGGAGTTCTCACTCTCAATGATGCGCACCGCCTTATCAAACACCCATGATTATACAGATCCTTCTCAAGAAATTAGCATATTGTGATAAAGTTCATTATTTTCCCTAATGTAATGATAAAAATTAAACTTTCATATATTTTAGATTCATTGCACACCAACTGAAATATTTCAGGTCATTTATTGTTTTAATACTGATGATTTTGGCATGCAGCTCATGAAAACCCAAAATTCCTATTTAAAAAATTAGCATATTTCA
>JACXGM010005479.1:0-35068 GCA_016801145.1 Umbra pygmaea | reverse complement strand
TTCGAAGAGGTACAGCAGGTATTTGCTCTCCTTTTTTTCTGCACTTTGTGTGTAATATTACTGACTTTAGAGATCAGGAAGATGTGTGTATATTTTTTATTTATTATTATTTATTTATTTAAAATCTGTCTAGCAGTTCATAGATGGCGTTTAAAAAGTGCAATCCACATGTTATATATGATGTTTCTTAAAGTGAACTAAGTGTGTTAAAGCCACAGACCTTTTTTTTATTTTTTTATATTTATGTTCTGATATTTACAAGATTGGTTTGGAAGTTCAAATATACTATTATGATTGAAGTAGTTAAATAAAAAATGTATTCATCAATTCATGCATCACCTCATGTCATTATAACAGTCATTATAATCGCATATCGAATCGCAATCGCAATTTTGGGGAAAAAAATCGCAATTAGATTATTTTCCAAAATCGTTCAGCCCTACTGTAAAGCTATTTGATTCAGAAAACAATAACGCTACGACTAGCTACTGAGAAATGTAACTAAACTAGTAACGGCGCTACTTGTACTGCCCATCACTGACAGTGTGTATATACAGGCAGAAAATATTGCGGAATGCATCTTTGTCATTGTGGAATATAGTTTGAAGTTGCGTTTTACAGGCTGGTAACAGATTTGATACGTAAAAGCATGTGGTGTAAGCAATGGATGTTTCCATATGTACCTTTTTAATGCTGTCTCATGCTGACACCTAATATATTCCAGAATTGATCCGGTAAAAGTAATAGCAGTTATGGGAACCGGCCTTGACTACCAAGTCGATCTGTCACTTTTTATCTCTGCAATGCACAGGGAGTTTTGATATTTTGGGTGATTGGACAGGGCTGGGCTTGATGTGAGCCCTGATTGAAGCAGTAAAATGTTATCCCATTGTCTTCTAACTTGGTGGGTTGTTGGCCGTACAGTGGTTAAGCAGTACAGTGTTGTCCTCTTTCCCTTTAGATGCAACATGCTTAGTACCATATCTGTACAGGCTGCATCAAAGGAGCTGTCAAACTCTTGCCAACATAGATTCTGTTTTTGTTTTTGTACTTTTGATCTGTTTGCTTTGTAGCAGATGTTAGTGGGCGAGACCTCACTCCTTTCCTCGATTTCTGGGACTCCTTCCCAAGTCTGAGGTCACCAGGACGAGCTCCCATCCACTGCTTCTCTGTGGTATCTGGCCGTTCAGCGTGTTCGTATATTAACTGGCCCCACAACGTATGGCTCAGCCACCCCTCTGAGTGTGATTGGTGGAGAGGGATGGATGAGGGGTAGAAATGGATGGGAGCGGGAAACGGGGAAGACAGGAAGAGAGTGAGTCAGGGGGGTCGAGGAAGAGGCGGTAACATGGAGAAGGGATGTTGCTGTCTGGTGTAACAGAAGCCTCTGTAAACTCAGTGACCGGGAAAAGGGTTTATTTGTTTGGCTGCAGACATGGTGCACATAAGAAAAGCCAAGACAAAAAATGCAGTACAAGCTTCAAGGCAATTTTATCTAAACAAATTGGATTTTCAATGAGTAATGACAACGAAAAATCCACAGACTGACTGACGGCTCCCGGTTTACCATAGGAAGCAAAACAAACCGTGTCAATTGCATGTCATTGTGGAGATGCTTTCTAACTGTGTTTGCTAGTGGGATTTCAATTTGTCATAACCGATTACAGCGTTGTTTGCCAAATGGGTTGCAAAGAGTTTACTATCAATACAAGCCTTACTTCTTGGCTTCTGTGGCAAAACGTTTAGCTTTTTCCTTACCGCTCTTCAAACCAGGAAGCAACATGGTTCAATGTGTTTTCAACGTAAGTAGATGACCTCTGTTAGTGTTTGCAGGTGGCTGAGGGAGCCTCTAGGCCCCAAGGAGAACAGGAAGTCCCTGTTAATACAGCTCCTCCTTCCACGGGCCGTGCTGACGGTATGCTTTCGTCAGCTGGAAGCACGGCGAAGGCTCCAATCCAGACTTGTTGTCAGCTGTTTGCAGTGAATGATTGATTTAGACCACTGACATCTGAGTGGCCTGTAATGTTATTTCTGACATTTTGGGATTACCAGTTTTGGTAATCTGTAAGAATTTGCCCTAAGTGTTAGGTTGGCAATGGAGTTGGTGCCATTCTTTTTGTCATGTATTGCGATATATTCCATCAGTTGAACAAATTGTTTGAAACCTTTGAGCTTTATGAAATTCCACACTGTGGTCTGACTGGACCTAATCTCCTGACAGGGTTTCTCGTTCAAGTATCCGCAGTCTTTTGGCAACACAATAGTGTCTAATGACTGCAACCTAAGCCTTCTATGTTGAATAAGCAATACACGATAAGAAACAAACTTGGTGATACATGCTTTGAGGAAATATAATATTCATATTCGACCATCTGGTACCTGCATGTTTGTTGTAGACAAGACTACAAGGCTAGAAATCCCCCCAAATACTACTATACCTGATATCTGACTTTTACAACTACTGCATTTCCTGGAACACTTTGGTGTTCTCAGTATGTCCTGTTATGATACAGCAATACCTGTCCACATTAGACTAAATATGGGAAGCAGGTGTGAGTAGACGTTCTTGGCCGCTAAAGGTGGAAAGTCTTCCCACATCTTTTTCTATCATGGCTTTTGGATTGCCTGTTGGGATTGTCAATGCAGTCAGATCCCAGATTTTCCAAAGCACCCGTATATTTGTCTAGAAAGCTGATCTGTGGATAATCTTTAAGTAATACCCTCATGTTTGTCTTCAATGTTCTCCTCCCGATCAGAAAATCCGAAATGGCTTGATATTTGTTCCAGTGTTCATTAAAGCAGTCCCAGTATCTCTCTACCCTGGAATGATTTTGTGCAAATAATTTTTATTTTTATATCAGTTTCTGGCACATTGCCATTATTCCTTCTGTGGTCAACAACTCCATACTTATCCCGAGATATTTCTTTTGTGTATTTTTTCCAACTCCTTGTACAGATCTGTGGGATGATGAGGGGCACGCACATGGTTCATCCAACCACATGTCGCCCAAGTCGCCAATTCTTTTCGCTCCGTTCACCCAACACGAAAGCCTTGAGTCAGATCATGCACGGGCGGATTATGTTCACAGATGATACTTCCACGATTGAATATACAGGTTACGGATCTGAACACAAGGAGTCGCTGGACAGCGACGTGGTAGGATAGATAATCTGACTTCTCTATTCCACTCTTTTCCTGGTTTCCTTTCGTTGGCTGGATTTGGGGACGCAGTGAGCATGACCGTGTAATCGGTCCGGAGCTTGGTGTCCCAAGTGCCAACAGGAACCTGTAAGGGGCATTGGCCTGGGAGGGACAAGCAGCCATGAGTTGCCTTCTTCAGGGCCAGGTGTTGCATGTCTGCCTTACTAATCAGTCTGCCCTCACTCTCATCAGACTGACCTGGACGTTCTCCGGCTCTACTCAGCACAGAATGTGTATGTGAATGGTCTATTATAATTGCTCAAATGTTAATACAAGTATCAGTCTTTGGAATTAACAAAGTAAATGTAAAAAAATCAACAGTTCCTATTGTAATTGAAAGTCTTTTTGAAAAAAATTACTTTATAATGAGATGCATGAGACCTTTTCTAGTCTTTGTTCCATGATCAATGTACCCCAAAATATATGGATATGGTGAAGTTACCTTGTTCTGTCCAACACACTTGGGTGTGTTACAAATCCAAGTGGCTATTGTCTATTTAGTGCAGGATGGGGCTATAACAGCTACTACACCTTACTAACATAATGTAAAATGGTAAACCACCCATACTACTACAACTGGTGGATCCCTACATGGGTATCTAACCTGTCGATTATTTCCCCGGAATAATAAAACGCTCTGAGGACGCTCAAACAGGGACCAAAATGACTGAAGAAAACATTGCAGAAAATAGCAACAATATCCAAACAAACCAAAAACATCATGAAAGGGTTACTGTGTGATAGAGGTTAAAAAAAGGTCATCGAGGAAGAGACATGACAGCTCTTTTATGCTGGAGGTGGAAACGCCTGATTGGCCCAGACTAGAAGAGCAACAACTGGCGGGAAACTGCATCAAATCAGAGGTGCACCTGTGGGTAATAGAGCAAAACACACTCACACAAAGACAGCCAACACAAGGGCACGTAACTGTAATTTACCACACAAATCTAAACCCAGAGCCAACAGCCAGTCAGGTGGACTGTTCACCTCAGGGCCCCCATTTCTGTGAGTTTGTGTGCGTGTGCGGTCACGGGGCCTTTATCCGTCCCTCTGCTTCACACGTCACATCCTCTGTGTAGAAAATAGATTTGGTTTCATGGTAGACTGGCGGCTAGGGTTGCGTAGATCGGGAAAGTGCCTTGTCGCCATGGCAGCAACCACTCATCCACCCCAGTTTGGATCTGAGGCCAGCTGTTTTTGCTCTCTGTCTGTTACTTTCCGTTTGTCGCTTTGTCTATTTCTGTTACTATCATTTTTACAGTTCCCCCGTCACCTTCTGTGTCCTTTCTCGCCTGCAGTTCACTCAGCACAGCCTCCTGTTTGCAATTGAGCTTGAATTTACCGTCCCACTTGAGTCTTGAGTTTTCTCTGCCCAAAAGGTTCCCTTGTTGTGTCAGCTGTTTTAACTTCCCCTTCAAACGATAGTCTCCCGCTCATCTTCCAAACTATAGGTGGTGAACCTTTAGTGTTAGTAATTACACCCCCAGGCTGTATGATTAGTGAAACGGCCCATGGTAATCTAAAAGATCTGTCTGATCATAGAGGGGGCAGATCATCCAGGCCCGTTTTGACAGTTCCACGTCCCCACCCCTCCAGCTACCTCCCTCACGCAGCCAAGGTATTAATGGACAGGCCGCCTGCAAAGTCAGGATGCGTTTTAACACTGATAAGAATAGCCATGTTACTGTGACCAGGCCAGAGTGATGTGCTGGGTTATGTCAGACTACAGACCTATTTCCTTTGAATGCTCCCCCCCAGCCAGGGTGCAGAGTCCCAAAGCTGCGTTTTAAGACCTGAAAACGAACGCTGCAAAATTGAACTGAAAGCAGTGGAGACCAGTTTGGTTTCATGTTCAGGGGAAAAGCTAGGGGAACCACCTATGTAATTGCAGGGGAAGCACTGGATTGTGGCCTGTAATATTCTTCTGCTCTTGGCTGTGTGGATTGTGCTGCCCAGTGACAGACACTCTAAATCAGGTCTTCAATCCTCTCCTCAGGGAGCCGCAGACGTTCCAGAGTTTTGTTGTAGCCCTGAACAGGAACACCTGATTAGGCTTGTCAGCCAGTCATCAAGCCTTTCAGTAATGAATCAGGTGTGCTTGTTCAGGGCTACAACAAAACTCTGGAATGTCTGCTGGTCCCTGAGGAGAGGATTGAAGACCTATGCTGTAAATCAAGCACTGATATTTAATTTACTTTAAGTAGTTTCATCCGGGACACCTTCAAGTCCATTGAAATAAAGAGTCCAGTCAGATTTCAGCTTCAATAGGAAGAGCTTTGATAGTATTAGAGGATTACTCCAGGACCCTAAACACCCCAAAGTTGTTGTGCCTGTCAGGTTTCTGACACAACAAACAATAAAAACAATAAAAACAACTTCTGAATGTGTTTTTTAATTACAAACTCGGCCAAAGTAAGCATCCAAATTTGACCAGCGGATTCAGGCGTTCGGTTTGCTTTCTGACCTTTGTCTCACCCCTGAATTGAGTTGATGGGAGAATAAAACTTCTGTAGTGAGTTTCAGAATACTGCGTGCGGATGTTATTCTGTTAAATATGTAGTAATAACTGTAAGTGGGATTTTATTTCTACATTTTTGGCTAGTGTATGTGACTAAATACCTGCAGAGCTGGATGATTTAATCTTGTATCAAGTGTTATTGAATGGTAATCTGCAACCATAGCTGTTTGAGCTGGAATACAGTGATGCAGAACTACAGCAAGAGCTACATGAAACAAACAGCTGCAGGTAAAACTATTGAGCCCACGGTGAACTCATACTGGTGGTGTTTGGTAGAAACTGCACCGCAATGGTAACAGAGACAGGAATTGTTTTTTGTAAAGAGTGGGACAGGGCTACATTTTTTTGCTTTCATCCATCTCCAGCCAAGAAGATGATTACTATGTTTGTTAGATCATCTGAGTCACATGGACCAATGTGTTTGGAAATGGAAACCTTCCGTATCCTGAAAAATGACCTGTACGGTATATACCAGCGAGGCCCAGAGGTTCTAGCACTAGTAGTAAGATGCCAGTTAGCATGATCTAGCGTGTATTGTTTGTGTATACTTAGATGAACGTGACTTATGGTTGACAGAATATTTCTCAGTTTGTATGAATTGGAGCTAACTACGTGGTATAAATCCCAATTGACTTCAGATGATAGTCACTTACTGTATCGGTCAAGAACACAGTGAATGGCTAACTAGGCAATAGGCTTTTTGCTGTATTCATCACAGATGCTTGATTGGGAGCTAACTAGCTAGCAAGTAACTTGTGTTGATGCATGCTTTGTGTTTTTTTATGTGAAATTTATGCACCTGTGTTATTTCGTTTTGATGCATATTGCACATTTTCTTTTAATCCAATGAACCTCATTTCACTACCAAATATTACTGTGTCCTTCAGTTGATATTTCAAAATGAAATTGCTGATCCAAACACCCAATTATTTATAAATGAAAATCATGGAAATTTTCAGGGGTGCCTAAACTTTTGTATACAACTGTATCAGTTGACAGATTGTTGTTCAAACTGTACCTACTGAAGCAAGATAGTGCATATAGCTCCTGGAAAATTTTATGACCAGTTGTAAACGTTACAATGGAAGTTACGAGGAATAGCTAACTAGGCCATGGGCTTAGGCTATATTCAATGTCACTTAAAGCTCACTGTTGGTCTCAGATGCTTTGACAGACACCACATTACCATAGATGATTTGTCATATACAATGTTTTGAAAATGCTATATTGAGAAACTGATTTACTTGGGAATTGGCTTTTATGCTGGGCCGGAGATTCCACTTATAATGACATGCTTTATTTTCTATGCGCGTTTATGACCATTGCCCCCGCCAGCTGTTGCCTGCAGTTCAGTCCCCAACCCACTGCCGTCGCGTCCAGATCAATGTCACAGCCTGGCAAGCCTACCTCTTCTGTCAGAGCCACTAAGATAAGCTTCAAATGACAAGCTTGGCTTTGCCCTAGGCAGTTTGCCTTGCCCCGGAGAGCTGTAAGCCTGTGAAGCTGAAGTTGTCGTCCAATCCCTCACTCGTCATTTCTATAGAGGATTTTAATCCGATCATGGGTAACTAATGTGTTTGTGATAGCTGGCTCTTTTCTCCACAGCTCCACGATGTCAGATACAGGAAATGGCCCATTTCACAATGTCGCCAGAAAACGTGTGCTTTCATTTAAGCATTATACTGATACCAGTCCAAACAACAGTTCAGCACAATGTGTATTTCAGCAACTAGAATTTGAACGCGAATGAGTCCACCGTTAACCAATCAAATGAGTCCACCGTTAACCAATCAGACCAACGAGCCATTGCTTGTACTCGTCATCACCTAAATCAAAACCCATAGTTCATGAAATGGCACTAATGGGTAAAAGCCAACCAGGTCTAATTGTAACCCTATTCAGTACTGCCAGACTGACGTCAGCGTAGCGTTTGAATGTTGGCTCACAGACATTGTGAGGCTACCTTTCCATCTCATTCGAACTAACCCTGCCATATGATCAGTGACCGTCAAGGTCAACTGAACGATTTACTACCATACCACCATGCAGACCGATTAGCTCAAATACTAAAGTTTTTTATGAAAGGGGCTCCTTACTTACCAGCATACAGTACTGCTGACAACATGCATTTCATTTTTTCACCGTTTGTCATCCATCAATAGCTTATCGTCTTGTTGAAAATGAGCTAAATATACTTGTAGAAGCAACCAACGTGTATGTATCAGGTGGTCTTTTCTGTTGGCATGTGTAAAGACTCTTGGCATCTCACATTTATAACTTGGTGCGAGCTTCATCATGGAGATCAAGTGCTCTGAGAAATGTCCCCATTGGCATCTTAGCAATCTAATAGGAGAAATGTAGCTTTGTCTTTATTGCAGACAGTATAAGCAAGTAAAAATAGTTTCTCCTAGTGATAATGCAACAAAATGGCATATTAATTTTATGGTTTCTTTCAGTTGATTGAACTGATGTTTTTAGAATCTGAGAAACAAGCAGTGTTTCTTTTGAGCATGCCCAGTAAGAGTTCTACTTTGTTCCGGAGGAGCTGTCAGTCAGTGTTACACAGATCTACTCTGACGTCGCTGCGTCATGGCAACCCATTCAGCCTACTGTGTTAATGGATCACTACCATTAAGTTACCCAGGGTTACCATGAGCTTGCACTTAGTGACGTTGTACATGGGCTGTGCTTCCTGGGTGTCATTGGCCAGCTCATGCTCTAGCTTTGCTCATCTGATAACCTGCTGGCTGAGATGGATGGGCAGTTGGCTACATGGATTAGAACAACGGCAAAGGAAAACCAGGCTTTTAGATCACTGTCTAGGCAGGGATGCGCATACAATAAAAATATGGCAGGATATTTTTGGTAAAATAAACTCCAGGTCAGTCTTAAACATTTATAACTAGAGAACCCAACATGAACCATTTAGAAATGGTGCATTCAAGTAGTGTGTCCATTTACTGAATTCTTAAATCCCCACTTGGCATATGCGTGACACACCTAATTCCACTGGCGTTGGCTCATAGGCAGGATACGTACATGGGACACTTGCAGTGTGGTGGAAGTCTGGTTGTACTTCAGCTTTATTGCCGTACGTCTTCATTGCGCTGCTAGAAAACATGTTTGGATCTAATCCACTTGTTATTTGTCAGGTGTTGTGTGTGATCGTTGTGTGATAGTTGACCTCACCAGTCTGTCTCGTGTCGTAGATCTGTTCTTGTACCTAACTGGTGTGTTTGTCTCCTGTTCCAGTGCTTCAGGAATATGTTTTTCTTTCCTCAGGGCTCCAGAGATCATCCTGGGGCTGCCGTTCTCTGAAGCCATCGACATGTGGTCCCTGGGCTGTGTGATCGCTGAGCTTTTCCTGGGCTGGCCGCTCTACCCCGGGGCCCTGGAGTATGACCAGGTATGGCCACAATCCTGGCCCTTCTCTCTCCCTCTGAGGCTCACTGGCTCAGAAACCACCCTTGTAGCACCCTTGTAGCACCCTTGTAGCACCCTTGTAGCACCCTTGTAGCACCCTTGTAGCACCCTTGTAGCACCCTTGTAGCACCTTTGTAGCACCCTTGTATCTCCACGCCTCTTCTAGAACAAGCTGTTATGGACGGATCTCCAGATTGGTGTGGCTACCAGTTGTTGACCTACATTACCAATTGTGGTTCAGTTCAAAGTTCCCAATTCCGCAGTGGAGATAATCACAATTGACACTACATATGCCTGAGAATGTGTGCTAGTTATTTACAGTTTATCAGGCCGCTTCCACCCAAACTCTTCAGCTTAGTTCCTCTAAGTGTTTCCATTCCTTCCCTGTTAAATCCATCTACAGTATTAACATGATTAAAAGTTAGGTTTGTTTCATTGCCAAAGTATACATGAAATGAACAGTATCCAGACCAGTGGCAGATGGACAATAACAGTGATAATATTATGAAACTGTTTCCACCAGGAACAGCTGCTAAATCAACAATGGTGATAAGAACAGAAGTAAAATAAATAGAATGGTAAAATTGTAGCATGTTCGTGTTACTGAAATGCCTCAAGGTGCGACTTGAAAAACAGAACAAATTATAGAATTAGCTGTCAGTCCCGTAGCAGAGGGCGTATTTTGACTACAAAGTATAAATGTTAATACTTCAGCCAATACATATTTGATTTTTCTTGCTCTTTTATGGTTTCAAATAAATTTTTAGTGACTGCTAATTTCAGTAGATAGCTTTTCTAAAGTTGCTGTTAACGTCTTAAGGCCCTTAAACATTTCTCTCTCCGTGAAATAGTATTGGCCAGTGTTGTATAGGCCCCTTTATGTTGCTCTAATGTCTGTCCATTTGAAATGTTGACATTTATGGAGAGGTATTGTCACGTAAAATGGGTTTGATGTAGAATGTTCTGTTGCTTTATAACTGTATCCCTCCTCTGTCTGGGTGACTTGGTCCAACCCCTCTTCTACTGAAACCGTGGGAACCCCAGATCAGCCTCCAGAACGAGTCATCCCCCTGTAGCATCACCAACCCTCTCTGTCTCCCATTTCCCACTCTGCCTCCCTATTCAGACTGGCTCTTATGGTTAAACAGGCACCTAGCTCTGAGTGACTGAGGGGATGCTGTGGTCATGGTAACAGGGTGATTGTGTGTGTTTGTTCATGTTACCGTGGTGATGGTGTGTATGTTCTTGGTTGTAGGGGGTGACTGTGTGTTCCCATAGTACTGAGGTGGTGGTGTTTTGTTTATGAGACAGTGGACTTTAGGTTCACTTCCATCTTGATGACCCCATGTTAGTGTCCTGCAGTGAGGACTGACTGGCAGGGGTTAAGAGATGATAGGAGGAGAGACACTGAAGAATAAATAAATTACATTCCAGGACGAGGGAATGGAATGAGAGGGTACAGACATGGGCAGCCCACATTCCGCCCTAGTTACTTATTTCCTCGCTGCTGCCGCCAGCGAGGGAGGACTGGCCTATGGTTGGGCCGGTGACATCAGTGCAACACTAGCATTACCCTGCAGCCCCTCTCCAGTATTGCCCCATAGCTTATCCTCCACCCCCAGCATTTCTCCATACATTACCCTGCTGCCCTGTCCCAGCATTTCTCCATACATTACCCTATAGCCCAGTCCCAGCATTTATCCATACATTACCCTGCAGCCCATTTCCAGCATTTCTCCATACATTACCCTGCAGCCCATTTCCAGCATTTCTCCATACATTACCCTGCAGCCCAGTCTCAGCATTTCTCCATACATTACCCTGCAGCCCCATCCCAGCATTTCTCCATACATTACCCTGCAGCCCATTTCCAGCCTTGCCCCACACATTACCCTGCATCACACCTGCTAAGCACCCTCTGCAGACAGTTTGCTTCCTCCAAAGTATTTTTCCTGCCTGGCATAACTTTTCACGCCCTCTGCTCTCTGCCTTGAAGCAGGAAAGATAAATCAACACCTCTGAAATAAATGTTGCCAAGTTGCTCCTAAATCTAGTATTATCATGATACTTCGGGTTTGATATGTCGTTTTTTTAAGTTGTGTACATATTGCAATTAGATTTTGCAATTAGTAATTATCAATCGAGGCTTCATTACTGTTCTTCAAGCAGCAGGATCAAGCTGTCAACATAAACTCAGAATTTACACAAGCTGTCACTGATATCAGAAAAATTGTAATGCATTTCAAAAATGACTTTTATTTGGAAAAAATAAATCTAGCTTCTGCCAGCACAATATATTGCTGCTAGAAGAAAGGAAATGAAGTCTTGAATACCCATCATTACATTTTTTAAATGCATTGCAATGTGTAAAATATCAGTGACTGCTTTTATTTTGCAAAGTAAATTCTCAGTTGTGTTGACAGCTGGATCTTACTGCTTGAAGAACAGTTATGAAGCCTTGAATGCCCGTCACTACTGAAATTAACTTTTTCCAAAAACTGAATGTCTGTTTCGTGGAGAAGAGGGAACAGGAGAGAATTACTTGTGATCATTCATTGTAATAAAATCACGGAAAACAACTTTCTGGCCAATTCACTGCTGAGTTTAGGCAAGCCGCATTACAGATTTGTCATAAAGTCGAGGGTGCGTGGGGAGATCTTAAAAGAAACAGAAGCGGTAGAGGTGCAAGGAACGGAATGCAGTGATAAAGGCATAAGACGTGGAGAGGTCATGAGTTAAATAAGCTAGAGGGACGGACTGGGGCTATAAAAAGAGTTCTGATTAGAAAGACACTGCCCCCATGACTGTGGTTCAGTCCACTTCCTCCACCCCTTGACCTATGGTGAACTCCCCTCTGAAGGGTGTAGTGTGTCAGCCCCGGGGTTCAGAAGACTGGAGCCTCATGGGGTTCAGTTCCCCCTCACTCAGCGGAACGTATTTATAACCGCCTCCCTCCGAACCTTCGTCGCCTTTCATGCCGCCCCCCCCACAGATCTCCGCCTTCCATGCAGCTCTTCTTTTCGATGTTGGGGAATGTTCCAGCAACTGTTATTTGGCACTGTAATTCGGCCCTGGGAATGTACCTACACCCCCCCCACTCTCGTCTCTGTTTTCTCTTCTGACTTTTGTCTGCAGGCCAGAGCTTGCCAGCCTTGTAGTGTTTTGTATAGTGTTTTTTATCCTAGTAAGTGTGTAAAGGCATGCCTTCTAGGATTCATGTTTTCATTCACAGAGGAATTCCCCTCACTCACACAGCCCTGCACGGGTCAGTTACTAGGGGTGGTACACTTTACAAAACCTATGTTCGGTTCGTATCACGGTTTTAGGGTCATGGTTTTTGGTTCTTGTTGTTATTTTTTCTTTTAATCTTAACACTCCAGAAATATATTCCAGCATATGATATATAGCTTAATTATCCACAATTTAGGATACAGTATGAAAAGATGGTTATATCGTATAATCATGCACAAACAGAATTTGAAATATTACAGACTAACAATTGAAATAACTTGCATTTACTTAACTTCCAACTTCAGTGTAGCTCTTGTAAATATACATGTGACCTTTCAACACTCCACCGTTGAGGAGCGATCGGCTCTGCTCACGGCATCTCAAAATCTGACAAATCTTTTAAACTGACCTTTGTCGATCTGAAATGAAGACAGTTTCAGCAACTGTATGGCCTATTTCTCGCTTTAAATGTTTTCAGAAACAATTTTCGGTAAACTATTATTTTTTTCTGCAAGGGTCGGTTACAGACCTGCAAGGGTCGGTTACAGACCTGCAAGGGTCGGTTACAGACCTGCAAGGGTCGGTTACAGACCTGCAAGGGTCGGTTACAGACCTGCAAGGGTCGGTTACAGACCTGCAAGGGTCGGTTACAGACCTGCAAGGGTCGGTTACAGACCGTGCGCGGGGAGAGGGGTCGGTTACAGACCGTGCGCGGGGAGAGGGGTCGGTTACAGACCGTGCGCGGGGAGAGGGGTAAGGGATGTGATGTTGTTATTGGAGAGAAAGTTATATTATTAGTTAAACCATTTCCTGGGCCTTAAATATATTTTGTTTTAACACAGATTAGATTGTTTAGTAATACTACATAATCCTCTACCAGCATGCATTACAACTTAATGTCTGACAAATAACAGGTATTTCTTCATTTTTTACAGTGCGTTCACTGCGGTATTGGTCTTAAAAAGCATTTAGAGTGGCATTGAAATGTCTTAGTCTTAAATTGAATGCCATCAAACCTGCAGACATCCTGCTTACTGTGCTCACGGAAAACTCAGTGCTTGTTGCCACCAGGTATTGCTGTAGGTCTTTTGCAGTCACTGAAGTGTTTTTCACAACCTGCCGTCTCAAATTTGGTTGCAGCCATTGATGGCTTCCCTTTTCTGACCCGTCCAGGAAGTGTAACCACTGGTCCCTTAACATTGAACTTGCAAACTATGCTTCCAACAGTGTCTCTGGGAACATTCAATGCCTTCGCGGTCTTTTTGTATCCTGTTCCTTGTTTAATGGCGATCATCTCTTGGTCAACTTTTTGGACCATTCTTTTGACTTATCTATGTTTCTCACACGCAGTCAAACATGACACTCAAACATGACACAACATACCCCAAGCCAGTTCAGGTATTTCATGTGTTCCAGCTCAAGCACACCTGGTGCAACTAATGAAGCCCTTGATTTGTTGCATCAGGTGTGCTTGAGACAACACCTGTTTTGCATATTTATGCTGTTTTGAGGGATTCTGTTTAGGGGTTGAATAATTTAGAGACTGGCTAAAGTCGTATGCTGTTTTTTGCCTTTTTAATGTTTCAAAAGTTGAATGCTCTTTTACTAAGTTGTGGTTGTTTCACCTAGTTTCCCCTAATGTATGCACTCACTGTAAGTCACTCTGGATGAGAGCATCTGCTAAATGATTCAAAATATAGAAAATGTCCATAACATATTTTCAGTAGTAGTGGAATTGTATTGATTCATAACATTTACTCTATTTACCAGAAATTATTTTGGTGAGGGTATTTCACTCAATGTCTGTTAAATAAACAAGCACTGAATAATTGTCTAAACCAATTCTCCTAACATTAAACACAAGGTCATAAACATTCACACAACATTCAGTCATTCCTGAAGCTTTACCACAAATGTCAATGTACCACGGGCTTAGAGATGGCAGAGATGGGAGTAAAAACCACTTACTGGTTTAGAGCCTGAATGTCAATTTCATGTGTTTTTACTAGGTAAGGCCTTGGGATATTTGAGTTTGGAGAAGGGGTCAGTGCCCGGGCATGAATGTGGGGCATTGTGGGTAATGGCACTCGCTGACAGCTAGGGTCACTTGGTGCTCTGGTGCTTCAAACATGCATCATAGGAGTGAAACTAAAACTGATCTGGAATGTCTGGCTTTGTGGTGCCAAACGGTACTTTTCTTAGCTACAAACATCTTTTTTGTCTTTGCTGGTTCTTTCCACAGATCCGTTACATTTCGCAGACACAGGGTTTGCCTGGGGACCACCTGCTGAACGTGGGGACGAAGGCGTCACGTTTCTTCTGCAAGGAATCAGATTCCCCGTACGCCTCATGGAGACTGAAGGTAGAAGCTCCGATCCTGAAATATATCCACACTCTTAAGACCCACGTTATTAAACATGAACACCAAACACCGAAGTCGCCACACCAGGCCAGCAGTCCGCCACTCACCGAAGCACAAAAATCCTACCCAACCGTGCTTACATTTTCTACGCTTTGAATACATTTGTCGATGAACACTGATAGGATAAATAATATATGGACTATATATTTCTTCAAATGTCAAGACCATACCATTTTTTTTACCTAGCCGTAGTAGTTTAATGCTCAGAACCATAATAATCCTCTCAAATCTGCAGTCGACGGACGAGCACGAGTCCGAGACGGGGATGAAGTCGAAGGAAGCAAGGAAGTACATCTTCAGCTGTTTGGAGGACATAGCGCACGTAAGTCTGTTTACAGGAAGCCTACACATTCAGCTGAGCGCGCTGATGTTTCTCAACCCAGGAAGCTCTTGGTCTGATGTTTGACTGATATGAAGCAGTTGGTTTGGGGGGGGGGCGGGTGTTCAGCTCTGACGGATTTAGCTAGAATATGTAAGCACAACGCTTTGCTGAAAAACCAACTTGTTCTCACTTCAGTCTAGTGATGGGCTGATATTCAACTCAGGTTGAACTTTATTCATGAAACCACAACTGGAAATTCCCTGAACTAAATTGTGAGCTGTAAATCTCCCTGCTGTTTTTTTTTTGTGACTGGTATATTATACAGGACTTCTGAGAAATACAGAATTGTCCAATTATGACGATGGCTATTTAACCCTGCTTCTGAATAGCTGGTGGGGCTTTTCATTTTGATAAACTACTGCAAAATGCCTGGTATTTAGAAAATGGAACATGAGGTAATTTGATTGTCCTTGCATACCATAGACTACAGACGTTTTCTCTTTGACTGGAAATGTGTGCTTAACAATGTCGTTTTCTAGAATTCGATTAGAAAAGACAGTCGAGTAGAAAAACGTGAGCCAGGTCCCTTGATCTGTGAAGCAGATTTTAAAATGTCCCCAAGCTTTCCAGATTAGAGTTATCAGGATGTTGGGAGTGAAGCTGACCTGCCTCTGTAAAACACAGGTGAACTTGGTGATGAATCTGGAAGGTAGCGACCTGTTGGCAGAGAAGACGGACCGCAGAGAGTTTGTTGGCCTACTGAAGAGGATGTTGTTTATCGACGCCGAGAACCGGGTGGCCCCCACGGAGGCGCTCAGCCACCCCTTTGTAACCATGCAGCACCTACTCGACTTCCCCCATAGCAACCAGTGAGTACATTTCCGACTTCCAGACGAACCTGACTTTATGTGAAGGAGGGAGATCTTTAAACGTCTGTCATTTGTAAAATAAGGATATGTGTAAAGACTATGTCCTTGTCTCATCTTTACAGTGTGAAATCAGGTTTCCACATCATGGATGTGACCCGGTCTCGCCCTGGTCCTTACGACACACTGAACCGAAACAAGGCCCCCTTCATCAGACCGGTGACCACAACTACGTCCACGGTTAACCTGACCATGCCGTTCAACAAGATGGCTGGCCTCCACTCTCAGGTGAGCAGATCTACCGTACCAAGAGCACGGGCAGTCCGTCAGGGGTTTTGACTTTACAATTAAATGGATAGACTGCTGTGTGACAGAGCTTCTCTTCTGAATAAGTATTGTAGGATCTCTGTTTGACCTACATTCATTAACAGAACTCTGCTAATCAGGGAAAAGCCAGACATTAAGGGATCATTGCCTTTTGAGCACATTTTATTTTCTCAACCCGGTCTTTGTTGAGGGCAGAATGCCCTGGGCCAAGCTGATTGGGAGGTTCTCTGGTGACCTCCAGGTGATACTGGACGCTCTGGGCTGTACACAAACGTGCTCTTGAGGATCTGTGGACACTTACCTTGTTTGCGTTGTCCCATGTAACAGTTGGTGCTTGGTTGTCGTGGCAACGGCATGACATCATTAGGCTGATGTAATGGAAACACTGCAGGCACGTTGCTAGCAAGGCAGTTAATGACAGATTGATCTGATAGGATTAATGTCGTATTATTCAGGTTGTTGTCATTTAAAAAAACGACAACATGTTTGTGAAAATACTGTCAGTTATTTTCAGCACACTAGATGACCTCTTCCCCCTCAATTTATGTGACTGGACTTAATGTGACAGCTTCTGAACTTCATATCTCACCCAAATTAAAACTATCTTCAGTCAAGTTGATGTATATTCATTTGGTCCCAGTGAATGTGTTTTTAATTCACCCTACTGGCATAGATCTACGGTCACTGTAAGTCAGTATAGAGGCACCTTCTTTCTTTACATGTAGGGGAACTTGATTGGCTCTGGGTACAGTAAGTAAGCCTTCAGTGAACCAGCCTTTATCCTCTAACGAGTGCTTTGTGTTGACCATTTTGTGTACAGCGGGCAGGTCCCTGTTCTCTTAGTAAACTGTTTTATTCAAATATCTAGACCTTTGCTCGGGTAATCCTACTTTCCTGAATTTAATAAGCCTAATGTGTGGTGACCTCTGACCCCTAGACACACGCTCCTAGTTTGTTCATTTTTTGAGTTGTGTCACTGAAACCTTACCACACAGTTGGTATGGTCCCAGTTCTGCTACAGGCTGGCACATCGCCCTCTCCTGGCGATGTTATGGTAATGCAGATATATATGCGCCGAGTTATTTATTTTTCTGTTGTTCCATCACATTTCTTTGCTCTATCGGGGGGGTCGAGGGAGATGGCTCATCTATGTGTTTGTCTTCAGAACCTGGCCCCTTCGCTACCCTCAGTGATGCATCCTGGGATAGCACTACAAACAGGAAATGGGCAGTATGGCTGCAGCGATTCATTCCAACAGGCACTTATCCTGTGCCCTCCAACCATACAGGGTATGACTTAATGTGTTTTTCCTGTTTCCATCTCTTCTGTTGTCCCCCCCTCCATAGCCAAACCTTCTGACTTGGATTCACAGTGGCACACATGTTTCCCTTCTCGGTCTTCCAGGAATTCCCAGCAACGCGGCCAAGCCACCGGGATACTCCGTGCGCATGGAGACGGCTGGGCCTCTGGTCACCCAGGCCTCCTCCATTCAGCCTCTACAGATACGACCCGGGGTCATCACCCAGGTAACCGACACAAAGCGAGAGAGGAAGTGACCGTTATTAGAGGCAATGTGTTTATCTGTAATATGAAAACGAGATTAATTTGAGGCTTCATATTGTTATATTTAATAGGGGTGATTCAGAAAGCGTGTCATAGTGTGATGGAAATGAATAAGAGAGAGAAAGTGACTCTGTATGTAGAGGCTTCATGTGGTCATATTTGATCTATGATTCAGAGAGAAACTGTACGTAATGGAGAAACATGGAGCCATTTGTTTTCTCTGGAATGTTTTGTTGCTGTGAGGGGATTTTTAATTATGTCATCAATGAACATAATTAAAAAAAAATGTTCATCACAATGCCTAATATATTCTCTGTATGTGTATTACACCTTTTTTAGGCTAGCACTGTCATTTAAACCCTATTTACTCAACAATTTGTAGAACAATATAAAATTCTAAGTTGTTCAATGGATAAGTCTTACTAAACCTTTTTTTGTTTTGAAACTTGTTAGTGTTTAGAATAGTGTAGTTTGAGGTAATTCATTATTTCCTTGTCACAACAACTAAATTTTACTCTAGATGCACTACTCAGTCATTTAGGATTTTCTAATTATCATTAGGAACCATATGTGATTTTTATATTTCATGCTGGAGTTATATTTGAAGTAAGGTAATTTGTGTTTTATGTTTTTTTGTTCTTAGAGTGGTGGCAGCACCATGGTGAAATGAAATGCAGGGGGAAAACATTGTTGAGCCTGGACGTTTTAAACAAAATGGATGTTTTATTTAATAACACTAACCATGTGTTTTGCCTGACTCCAGCAGACCTGGTCTAACAGACACCAGCAGATCCTGGTGCCTGCCTGGCAACAGGTTACTTCCGTAGCAGCCCCGCCGACCACCATGGCGTCTGACACTGTTGTGGGCCCGCCAAGACTGGCTGATTGGGGGTGAGTAAGGCCAATCAGCTGCTGCCTTTTGTTTTTAAGAGATTCAGGGAGTCATTTATTCCACCCAACAGGAGACACAAGAGAAGCTCAATGAAATTCAGCTGCGTTTCTTATCAGCATCAGTCAATTTATTAGCTATGTGTCTTCTCTGAGAACGACATGATGTGCAGCATCTCTGTCTCCCTCTCAACCTGTTTAGTGGAATGACTCCTAGGCTTGTCTTTAAAAGCCAGTGACACCCTGTTGTTTTCAGGAAAGTGCGTCCCCATGGCAACCATTACAGCACTATGATGCCGCATCACCACCAGCCGCTCTTAACCAACCAAATGACCATGTCCGCCCACCAGCCAATCAGCATAGGCATCGCACACGTGGTTTGGCCGCAGCCCGCAGCCAGTAAGAGAAACAAGTCCTCAGGCAACAGGTAAATACACACACACACACACACACACACACACACACACACACACACACACACACACACACACACACACACACACACACACACACGGTATGTGTGTACAGCTAACCTCGTGAGGACCAGAAAACATAAATCAATGTTGCCCAAAATGTACTTTAACCCTAACATTAACCTCACACTAAATCTAACCTTAACCTCAATAATAATTTGTTCTGCTTTTTCAAGAACCCAAAGCGCTTTACACAGTAAGGGGGAAAGCCCATCTCATCCACCACCTGGGTGATGCACGGCAGCCATTTTGCGCCAGAACGCTCACCACACATCAGCTATTAGGTGAAGAGATGAGTGGTTATATATGCCAATTTAGAAGGAGAGGGATTATTAGGTGGCCGTGATTGAGGTGAGGCCTGGTTGGAAATTTGGCCATGACACCGGTGTTAACACCCCTAGTCTTACGATTAGTGCCATGGGATTTTTAATACCACAGATAGTCAGGACACCCATTTAACGGCACCCTACGCTGGGCTGATATCCCCGTCACTGCCCTGGGGCATTGGGATTGATCTTTAGACCAGAGGGAGGAGTGCCCCCTACTGGCCCTCCAACACCACTTCCAGCAGCACTGGTCTTCCATCCAGGGACTAACCAGGCCCAACCCTGCTTAGCTTTAGAAGCAAACCAGCAGGGCAATACAGGGCTCTATGCTGCTGGCGAACCTAACATTTATGTTTGGACCCCTAATGCCTTAACTTGAAAGTACCCTAAATTTTCATCTTCTAGCTAATTGTAACTGTGGCCCTAAACCTAACCCCAGAGATTGAATTTGTCCTCACAGGGACAAGCAAAAGGTTCTAATATGGGCATTTTTGTCAAGTATTACTATCCTTGTGAAGACTTCCGGTCCTCATACGATCTGTTAAACCAAAACACACACACACACACACACACACATACTTTCTCACACTCCTGTTTCCTTTCTTTCTAGGGGGAACAGTTATTCCTACAACAGCAACACCCAGCACCCTTTATGCCAATCTCCAAAGATTGCAGACACCGCCAAGAATGTCCCGGAGGATAGATGTCCAGAGGCGGGGCGAGCTGTGGGGGCGGTGCCTGATCAAGAGCAGGAGGAGGAGACTAGCTGCTGCAAGGCAGGCTCAGTGTCGGCGGAGTTGTCGTCCGCTCAGAAACGGCAACGACAAGCAGTGGTGATGGAGGACCTGGCCAGCCCCACTGTCAGCGTCATCAGTATCAGCAGTGATGAGGACGATGATGAAGATGGCGAGGGCACGCAGAGACACTCACTTGCAGAGTGAGCGCTCCCTCCGGCAAACACACAGGCTGTCTTTGTAATGACTGCGTGATTTCAGAATCGTTACAAAATGTTTTAGTAAAATATCAAAAAATGATGATTTTATATCACTACAGCGACATCCCTGAAATTTACGTGTTCAGCAGCAGCGAAAAAAAGAAAGTGTCTTAACAGGGTGAAATTGTCTTGCGACTTGTGGGTAGAAGCTGTCCTTTGTATGTTTGTAAAGCGGTGTTTGTTGGCCCCTTTCAGGTGTAAAGGCAGTGCGGCGTGTGAGGCCTGCCAGAGCACAGTGAGCATGGAGCGGGTGTGTTCGCTCAGCAGCCCCGGCAGCACCCTGAGCACCAGCTCCTCCGCCTCCGCCCACTCTAGCTCCTCCCCCTGCAAACACCCCAACAGGTACGGCCCTCTAGTGCTGCTTTACATTTGACTCGTTAACTGATTGAAACCTTAATTCACAGAGTTTAATAAATAAAATACGCATCCAAGAGATTAGCGGCGGTGTAAACATTGTTGGAAATGACGGATTAATAAACGATTATTGAATTACAGCATCAAAGCCACTTTAGCAGCTGTTGTTTCAGTGTCTTTACACTCCTCTGTAATTAATATGGTTTTGATGATCATTTCTTATCAATGTAACGCCAGCTTGGTGAATGAAGGTGTCAATTTCCATCAAAACACATGAAATTTCCAGTGTGACCCCAAACATTTCCACTCCCGTGTAAGGAACCACACCAGCAGCTTTACTCAATGTTCTTCACATGTATTTTGCATGCATGGATATCTGGGTGGAGAATGTAATGACCTAATGTTTCTAGCGCTGTGCGTTGATCTGTCCTCTGAATGTGCTCATCTGTGTTCAGTATGTCTGATGATGAGCAGGAGAGTGGCTGTGATGCGGTGGACCAATCCCCTTCCTCCGACTCCTCTGGCCCCGCCCACAGCCCCTTTGCAGAGCGCCACTACATCGCCGACAGCAACCAGAACCGAGGCCCTCGTGTGGCCTGCGTCGCCCCGGTAACGGAGCCCAGCAAGCCGGCAGTGCGTACCATGGTGGTGCCTCCAATGAGAGTGCAGAACAACAACACACACGCTAACCAGATGGCAGGTCACACAGGTGAGAACACACCCACATGTCACCTGGTCCACCCACACTGGTTCAGACCAGACGTTTACTAGACTCACCTGGTCCACCCACACTGGTTCAGACCAGACGTTTACTAGACTCACCTGGTCCACCCACACTGGTTCAGACCAGACGTTTACTAGACTCACCTGGTCCACCCCCACTGGTTCAGACCAGACATATTCAAGACTCACCTGGTCTTGCTACATTAGTTCAGACCAGACACAGACTCTCACCTGGTTCACTAATATGAAGCAAACTGGTTCACCCCAGACACCTTCGCCAGGCCTCCATTAACTCATCACATACTGCCTGCTCAGGGCACAACAGTTACCAGATAACACCCGCATTCCTTTGTCAACGATCTCGCACGCTTTGGATAACAACGCAGGGCTACTAAAGCTCTGCTCAGACATGCAGCTGATCACGTCTGCTCCACAGGTCACATGATCTGGGACCACGCCTTGTTTGTAGAGAACAGAGGGACACGCAGGTGACTATTGCGTCAGTGTGACCTCATTCCCGGAGTGGACCTGTGTTCTGCTGTATTCTCTATACTCTTTCAGCTGTCTTTCTGTTGAGAGTTTGTTGGTTTAATCATGCTTTGTTGTTCTGAATTCTGTGTGACTCTAGAGATTATGAAGCTACATAAGTGGCGTCCGTTAACATTCCCCAGAATGCTAAGGACCTGATGTATGCATTAATAGACATAGACGACCACCAGACTCAAGCCATGTTTAATTTGCTTGCTGTCCTGAACAGTTGATCCATTATGAATGCCTTCATCCGGTGTAACCAAGGGGTTATGTATGACGTATGTAGGCATCATAACAGCAGTGTTCACTGGAACTCCTCCCTCTGTCATCTGTGCTTTTTTAAGGTCACGGTTCATGTTTAGACCCCTCACCCTAGTTCCTGGGCAAGCATTGATAGCCAACGTTCTGGCCCCCTGTCGTTACCAACCACATTACTTTCTATTTTGCTCCGGTCCTTTAAACAGACCCAGATCAGTTCTCTTCCACTTTTAAATATCCAAAGGATGCCCAGTGAGAACATGGCTATGTTTTTAAAGAGTGTGTCTTTGATGAAAGCCAGACTTAGTCAGTGCTATCTGCTGTCACAGCAATTACAGGATCCTTCTGTCATTGCTTTAGTCTGGGTTTAACTTTAACGATAGGTGGATCCTGTCATTGCTTTAGTCTGGGTTTAACTTTAATGATAGACTCCATTTTAACTCTCCCTCTCTCTCCAGTCTTGGAGCCTTCTTGCCAGGTCAAAGGTCGCATCAATGCCGGGCAGAAACCCCCCCACTCCACCCCGCTCCTCAACCGGCCGCAGAAGATCACCGCATTCCAGCAGCAGCAGACGCCCATGGCTTTTGGACAGGTCAGCACACACTCACTAACTGTAAAATGGAAACCTACCCCTAACTCTTAAACCTGTATTTTAATGCCTAACCTTAAATCTAATCATAAACATAATTTGAACCCTAACTTTAACCCCAAGCCTAAAAAAGCCAGTTATGTAAACAAGGTTTAGGATTAGAAACAGTCCTAACACGTGAGGGTAATTACACGTGAGTCTAGTAACACAAAGGCCTGGTTTAAGTCAGAGGCCTCACCATCCCTTGTTCTCTTCAGGTCCAGCATTACGGCTCGTGCCACCAGGAATGGAACGGAAACTACACCCCCCGGAGGCCACAGGCATACATCCCCCCCACCCTGCATGGGCACCCATTCACCCTTCCACACGGCAGCCCCAATCACACTACAGGCCCTCACCCTCACCTGGGGGGACACCCGCACGGCCAACACACCCTTCTGTCCTACCCCCCCCCTGGGCCCTTGGTCACAGCTGCCCCCGTGGCTCACATCTTGGCCTCGCCTGGGGCCTCGCGGCCCGTCCTGCAGCCTGCGTACAGTATCTCCCACGCGGGCGGTATCGTCCACCAGGTTACCGTGGGCATCAACCCCCGGCTGCTGCCTTCGCCCACCGTCCACCAGAGCCAGTTCAAGCCCCTCTTCCCCCCTCACTCCTTCATCACTTCGCCCGCCTACGCCGCTTTCCCTCTCAGCCCCACCAAACTCAACCAGTACCCCTACATCTGACTGTGAGGGCTGCAACCCCCGGAAACGCCTGGCACCACCCGGCAACCAGGCGAGGGGAAGGAGGGGCCTCGTACTCTGAACACGCGGCGCACCACACCAACACGGGGTCCGGGCCCGCAGCCGCGACACACCCGCGGAGAAAGCAAGCTATTTTTTTTAATCATGTCGACTTGGGTGCAATTGAGCTTTGAGCTTTAAATTAAACGTTTGGTTGAAGGAGGGATTAAATGATGAGATGGGGGGGCGGGTGGGAAAGGAAGATGAAAAGATGAAAAGGCTGATGGAAGGAAGAGCAAAAGAAAAGAAGGATGATTGATGTAAGAATAAGAATGAATGAATACTAACTCAATGTGTTTTGCACATTTGATATAGCCCACCTTCACGTTGGGTCTTTTACCAATACTCCTCAAAAAAGCAAACCGGGGATTAACCGGGGTGGTGGTAGCGGTCAGAGTATGCACCCCTTTATCCCAGCTATTTTTCTATATTGCCTTCTAAACGTGTGCAAGACGCATCCACATGTGTAAAGCCATCCCAGTCTATAGCTGTGTAGGCTGACACGTGCACATGTTCCCCACAATGTGTTGTAATGCGTTTCAAGTATTTGTACCCTATCTCGGTGTCTTTTGGTGTTTGCAAATGTTGAGTCACTTAAAGTAGGGTTGTCGCTCCTCACCGCCGCATGTGATCCTGCATGAGCAGATGGACGTGTCAACAGGAAGATGATGCGTTAGACGTCGCTCTTATCGTTTGTGTCACGAGACTCGCTGCATCGTATATACTTGTCCCCAGCCATAGTGCCTTATATATTTGAGGTGGTTAATGTTACAACTTATATATGAATATATCCATGAATATATAAATGTACTGGACTGCAGCACTTGAAATTCCAATCAGTCGATGCGTCCTATGTGAGTCGAAATATATGCACACGTGTATATCCATGCATAGCCTGCATGGATGTGATCTGTGGCGGATAGCGTTGCTTATATTTTGGATTCAGTGTATATTTCATTGTGTGGTGAGTTCCTATTTTCCTTTAAACAAGGACGGCATGCTTTGCTGTGGCGACGCTCGCTGGTCCCATTTCAAACGTACCTTTTTCTGTTCTCCCCTTGAATGAACTAGAGTACAAAGAGCATATTGAATATTTGCTTCATATTTGATAATCAATTTCTATTTAGTGAAACTCTTACTACTAACAGTATTGGTACTGTTTCATGAAACTGCAATACAATCTAAATAGTTGTTGATTCGTCCTTTTTGTCTTTCTGTTATCGTTTTTATTTTATTTCTGGTGTTTGAGTGGGTTTTTGTTTTATCTAGGTGTCTTAGATTTGTGGGCATGGCTTTGACTAGATGAGGACAAAAATGCAAATTAATTCACGGTATGGATTCTTCTAAGCCCGAGACGGCCATGCAGTATTTGATATATACACATGTATATGGATATATATATTCTAGAGCTAGTCTATTTAGTGCAGACGCTTGACAAGGTGTGAGTTAATTGTGTGCAATTTTCTCATTTATGCATGTGTGACAAAGTTAACTTTTTTCCCTTTACATTATACTGTTTGTTTAAGGCTTATTGATGTCGACTGCTTATTTTATACATTCCGTCAGGGAGAAAATATATGCTGTGTGCATTTTTCAGTTTGTTTTTGCCTGTTATGTGTGTAATGTTTTGTCTTTTACTTTTAAATGAAGTTGCTTGTGCAGCACCAAAGACTGTAACTGATTTCCAGAGCAAGGTAGCTATATTCTTTTTTGCATAATAGACCTCAAGTATACTGTAGTCGTAGAGCTGGGGTTAAATTTCAAAATGGTATTAAAAAAATGGCTGAGGTTATGTCTAGCTTTTTCGGGCGATAAATAAGGCGTATCATTTTTCTTGAATGTATCATAGATAAGCTGCTATATACTGATTGCCACTTCAATAGCTGTGAAATTAGGTGATTTCTCTTAGTGTAAACCTAGTGGTCCTATTTTTATATAGGCTAGCCAGGTCCCTAATTATCTGAAAATAGAAGTGGTTTTGATTTGAGTCGTTTTGCTTTAATGTTTGAAGTGTCATTGTAACTACTGTATTGCTGACGATGGGCGTTAGTTGCATTCGTTCTGTTTTTGGGTGTGTGTGTTTGGTTTCGCATCAGTATTTTATCCTTATTAACCTTTTTGGGCTCATCACTGCATATAAATGGATGTATCGATGTAACTTAATTTTTTTGTATGTTTTCATATTGCTGTTTTTGTAGACATGTAAAGCTATAGCTTGCTGGATTGATTTAACTTTTTTCCATGATGCTAATAAGTTCAGTATACAGTTATTATAAGGTATGTTCTGTGTGTAGGATTCTCAATGAAATGCTTATGTAACACATTACCCCAACTTCACCTGCCATTACGCCCTGGTGAGTCCACTGTTAAGGGGGTTGAGTATGACCCTGTACTGCCCTGTGGGAAATGGAACAGAGAATATGTCTGACATTAATTTTGCCCATGGTGTTTGTTCACGTTCAATATTTAAAAACTTTAAATTCTTTTTTATAAAATATGAATTTTACTCAAACCCTTTAATCTGTTCAATATCGTCACAGTTCTTCAGGTGAGAGTGGTTCCCCATCATGTTTGTTACCTAATTGGAATAGTTGGCCTTCTGTTGTATTATTATTATTATTATTATTATTGTTATTTTATTATTATTTTTTATTATATTTTTCTTGTAAGGCTCTTAGCAGAATGGTGTTTGTCAATGCAAATCCTTGGCCATTGTTTAATGTTTCTTTATGATGTTCTGACAGTGTAGCAGCACTGTATCCGTGCCTTCAGAATCAGTCAGAGACGTGGGACGGTGTTCGCCTCTCGTACAGTACAGTACACCTCCAATAGCCCTATGATGTAGAAGGGTTGACGGCCTAACAAAAACCTACCTTGTAGAATTAAAAACAATTAACGCTGGCTTGACCAAATGTATCCACCACAACGCAGAACCAGTCAGTCCACCTGGCTAACGGATATCCAAAACACTCGTTGGTCATTTGTTTTTGTCATGACAGTGTAGTAGTGGTCATTGGTGTTTAATAGATGCCCACCTCCACAGTCACTCGCACAAACACTGAGGATATTTGGGTGATGTTACAAAGACTTCTGGAATTATTAACACTTACTAAATAGCAAGTTCAATACATTAAACTTATGGTCATTGTCCCAACAAGGGTTATTGATTCGCTCCAACATCTAGCATGTATTCCTAAGTCAGCTTCACTTGACTATGGGGAAATACTGAGTTTGTGTCAGTCATCTAGTCACATAGTCACGAAACCAAAGTCTTTGCTAACATGACTATTTGGATCAGTGACTAACAGATGGTGGACTAATTGTAGATCTGCCCAGTTGGCTAAGTATAACTCTGAACTTGGTCCAGTTGAGTTATACTAGACTTAACACCACAAGACTGTTGCCGTTCGCAAAAAGGTGATTGATAGTTTCAGGCTTTACAAGATGTTTGCAAACTCTGGAAAAAATATTGTTTGACAGATTTGCGGAGTCACTTGACATTCAGTCCTCAGTAGAATCATAACGTACACCACATTTCAACTCTAAAATAAAGCTGATCAGGTGTTTTGTCAATGATCTTATGTTTCATGCTTTGGTGATGAGAGATGTTAAGGGAATATCTGAAATGACAAAGGCATGAACATGACAGATCCTCTTCAGTGCTTGATCTGTGTTTTTCTCCCATTGGTATAAGCATGTAAACTGTAACTGTGTCCCTGTGTATATGGTATTCACCAGCAATGCGCCTGCACAAACTCCCACACTTAAAAACAAAGATGGATGCAAAGGAACAGAGATCAAGACTGTTTTTAGTCGTCCATTATAACTTTGCTTGACGACTGGACATACGAATGAACAGTTTTCAGAGAACTCGTATTACATTTTGAGGTGAAATGTAACAAACATCAGTTTGAACGATTTGCATTATGATTCATTCATGATTTACAAAAGGAATAGAGAAGAATCGTCTTAACTGATTCTCCTGTAGAGGTCTTGATTCAGGGTCTATGTGTTAGTCCAGTGTGCTACTGTGTTAATCTTCAATCCTCTATTTGGTTTGATTCATTTTGATCTGTTCTTAAATTAGATTCTTGTTTGGGCTTTCTGGTCAACTGTGTGTGTTCAAAATGCAATTCACACTGCAAGTTTTAGAATCATCTGTTTAATCGTTCATCGTAATAATAGACTTGATTATTAAAATACGAACTGTTACTGTTTTTTAATACTTGTAGATTTTCTTTGTGGCTTTGTTTTTATCATTTTTGTTTCATTTAGCTTTTGATGATTTTATGCTACACTAGTTTGCCATGTAGCAAATTGCACTGTGCAATATTTACAGTATGAGGACTGGGAAAATAAATCTCTGGATGTGATGTCTCTACAGTAGTGTTTCCTCTAGCTCTCAGTTATTTAGGCGTGACCAAGCCTTCTCTGCTTTGTCGCATTAAGCGGGTTTTCCAGGTGACTCTTTTGGTGAGTGTCAAAATAAGACTTTATTGTGTATTATTGTCAAGATTCACTTTGAATTAAAAAATCTATTGCTGCAATTCCTTGTTGACTATGTGTGATTTCTTTCTGTTTTCTTGCTATTTTTGTTTGAGATTGTTTTGGGTCATTTTGATCTGTTTGAGGTTTCAGCTCTGGTACTGGCAGAACAACGTTCATTATCATGTAACCCCTGCCTGGATGCCTTTCTTAACTTGAACATTATCCATCCTGAGCCAGGAACGTTCAACATGTTTAATACTAAGGACACACTATTGTGGGAGGTCTTAAGACCCTTACTACCAGTCATCTACATATACCAAGGCTGTTTGCATATTAAACTAATAATGTTATTGCTGGTTGATAGGGAAGACTTGATCAAGAGTTTCCAAGCATATGAGAATTGGGAGGACTGGTAGGTGAAATATTAATTTAGTGAAAAAATAATCGGTCCAAACGATTTAAAATCACAGTTAGAAAACCTATAACAGCTGTGTTTGAAAACCTGTCTGAACTGTCTGCTGTCCTTGTCTGCCACCTTGTGGACTAGGATAGAAATTTAATTTACTTTTAGTTAGGTGTTTGCAAACGTTGATTATAAAAAACAAGGATAAACCGCTGAACTCTGCCTTCAGTTTGACCAGGATTGCCAGTCGCAACAAGCAGCCAGTGAATCACAAGCTCTTGAAACTAAACCAAGCCCGCCAGACATACGTTTTATTAATTCAGACAATTTAATGTCATACATGAACTAAAGATAACTGTATATGCATGCCGATTTGCCACTTCTGTTCAACCTATGATAAGGCAGTTAGTCCAGCCGTATTCCCCTCGAGTGCCGCAAGAGGTCGTAATATATTCAAAATTGATTAACATACTTTCACACTTAGTGTGGTCACAGAAACAGCAGATAATGTGATTTTTCACATCCGTCCCGTACTATATAATGTCACAACCCCTCCTGGAATAAGGACTGTCCGTATCTATTACGACATATTTGGCAGACGATATTATAGGAAGCGTGCATGGATATGCTAACCTGGACTTTACATGTTGGGCCTTGGAGGGTAATTCAATTAACCACATGCCCGTTACATGTAGGATGATAGGTTATGCGTTTCCAACTGAGCCATACAAGAACATAATCCCCATTTAAGGACAATGGTCTAGTTCTGGGCTAAATGTCAGACGTTGGGAAACTACGGCGCATCTCACATACCCTAATGCCGCGCTACGCCGCATAGTGATGGGTGGACCGAAAGGAGCGCTCCCGAGACGCATTCGTTGAAAATATCAATGTCTCTTCCTCGGAACTGCGGACAGTGGCCGAAAACCGTGGACCGCTTGGCTTTCTGTCCAGACGAGGATTGATCAGATGTCTTGTATACGATCAAAACTTCAACCACGCATTCACTGGAAACGCAAATGGCTCCCCGTCTGAGGAGTGCGCTGAGAGATTTTCCCAAACTGGAGAACTGCGGCGCGGATGTTAGAGACTTGCGCTCTCCGGAATGGATAAGAGTGAAAGGAGATGGGTTGTTCCTGAGAACCAGGGGGAGATATGGAGCAGTGGGGACGGTTGAAAACTGTCTGTTATGGATAGGAATGGTCTTACTTATATTGCAGTGTGCACAGGCCACAGAGGGTAAGAAAGCCAACGAATTTCACCATTGTTTTAGTAATTACTGACTATTGCATGACTGAGGATGCAGCATGCATGACATGCGTTCTGCTAAATTCTGCAATACTGTCACTCCAACCTTACGCATCTTCACTTCCGATAAACCATATTTTGTTAAATAGGACATTTCAGGCAGCGCATTGATTTAGTGCATAATCCTATAGCTACAGCAATCAATAGGCTGTTGTCGCGGATGGGCGTAGTACTCTATGAAAGGCTATAGGCTAAAGTGTACAAAATTAAGGAGAACGTGTTTGAATGACACATGTGTAAAGACTAGAGCCACATGTACACCTGCATGCCATTGACACATCATGAATACAATCTTTCATCTCCACCAAAAAGTTACCGATGAAATGTCCACAATGCACTTTGGAAACCTAACGCGTGCAATTGTGCTATGCTGACCGCGTGTTGTTTATTAAAATTATTTTTTAGCAATCTATTGCAAAGCATTCATGTATTAGTATTTGCAGAGAGAGAGAGCGAGAGAGAGAAAGAGAGAGAGCAGAGGCGGGGGTGAGTTAGAGCAAAAGCGCGGACGGGCTTATTATAGGGAATGTGCTTTGTGATGAGCTCACAGCTCGCGGCAGGCTTCCTGCAACACTGCGCGAGAATGCAGCTGGCTCCTTTGTCCGCTTGCTTGTTCATGATGTAACTCACCTAGCTACTGCCCCGAGCTCACTGTCTCAGGTCTCTGTGCTATTTTCTCTTTGTCACTCTGATGACCTTGATACTTTTGTCCTCGTGATCATGCAAACATTTTATGTGATAAAATACACTCCTTTTCCAATTTCTCTCTGTGTATTGAGTATTGTATTATGGGTAATGGCCAACGAGGTATAGGACGTTAAAGTAATTTAACACTTTTTAGTGTTTTTAGGTTATATACCTTTTTTCACTGCCCAGCCTCAGAGGAGAACACAATAAGAACGCTGATATGTAGCTGTCTCTGGAGGGTGCTAAATATTGGTTTGCATGTTAGGTGGTTTGGTCATTTGCTAACTTTTGAGGTTTCAAAATCAGTCATGTTCAAGTTGGTAGAAACATTATGCCTCTCAGTAGCTGTGCAGTGTGATTGTGGAGACAGGCCTTCAGTGTGGGTCAGCTTGCAGTGGTGACACTCAAATGTACTTTACTTGTCTCCAGTGACTGTGTGAGTTTGGCTAAGGTTGGAATCATTTTCCTTCATTCTGGTTAAACACAGCCTGGTTTTTAAATAAGAATTATATCCATGCTGCAATGCATCGCCAACATTTCTAATAAAAGTATTTCCAATCCTTGCATGCGTTAAATTGTTAACACATAGCCCACTGCTTTCTGTCTCCTTACTCCAGATTTGATATATAGGTAACCTCAAGGGAAAAATACAATACAGACCTCAGATCAGTGTTTAGCGTCAACTACATTCTACCATGTTATAGTCTATTGGCCACTCCTCCATTACCTGCTGATCCAGTCAACTCTGCATGCGTAAAACACCTCACAACATGAATGAGATCTAAGAGTGAGCATGAATGAAGGGAGATGAAGGCAGAGTCACACAGACAGTCACACTTCTGGGAGCCAAATTCCTTGAACCTTTTCTGACATACATTCTCTCAGTGTCAGAGCTGTAGAAAGACATCTTGAGCGTTGGTGGATTTAAGCATGACTCGGCTTTTTGTCGGCGAGGTAGCCTCTACAGAGTCCATGTGTCGCCTTTTAGGTTTATCTCTCTCAACCAGGACTCGGCACGCACTGTTTGTCAAATCGAATTTTGTATTGCCAATTTCTGAGAACCAAGTCTGGATCACAACGCTGTATGGTGGGCTAAAGTAGGTACTATGGTATTCACTTAAAGGGGAAGTGATTGCTACTTTAGACAGGTCCCAAACCAGTGTTTACCTGTTTGAGCTTTTTTCCTCAATCCACTGACAGTCCACAGTGCATGCTGTCACTATGGAAACCACATTTTCAGCTTACAGTAACCAACTCTCTCATCTCAACCACTAAAAACAGTCAACGTCATTGTGTGCTGTTGCATTAGGGCTTTGAGTAAGTGGTAGAAGTGTATGCAGGTTAATTTGGATGGCTGCTAAAACAATAAGGAGCAGCAGTATGTTATCTCAAGCAATCAGTGATATGATGTATCGATCATTAACCCTGTGATTGTCACTTTTTAATTTGTTCAGTGGGCATGAGCCAGCACAAACCTATACACGCGCAAACACACACAAAATAAGCAGTATATTCCTTTTTCATCTGTGTTGCCTCCAGAGCAGAGTCGCTTTAAATCGGCACTATAGCAGTTTCTTAGGTTGTTCCATCAAATGAGCCTTTGGCTTCTCTTTTGATATTGAAAATGTTCACGAGTTAGCGACAGAAATTGAAACAGCGCCCTGGTAATATGTTTTGAATCATGCTTGCTTGAGGGACAGTTTTTAGAGATGTAGTGTGTTAACGCTTACAAGTAACTGTACACGCAATAACAAACAGAATAAGCTGATAAAAATGTCATGCTTTAAGCTATATTAACCCGTTAACCTTGACAGACCAAATTAAATTTTATATATGTTAACAGAGACTAAAAGACAACTATTACGACAAAGACAAAACCCCATCCACTCAAGACCCCATTACTTTAATTGTAGTTTGTTAACATTAGTACTTGGATCAAACATTTTCTCTTTAGCGTCATGCATTTCAGACACAGTTTCATGTGAGCATTGTCTAAGAATGGTAGTGCCCATTGATGCCAATGGTGTGGGAGAATTAAGAAATATAATGTAATTGTTCAAAAGATAATCTTATTTGCAACAACGGTAGATTAAAATAGAAACGTGTCTACATAATCACAAGACATTCTACGGCATTCCCAAACTACTGTGTATGCAAAGAAGTTCCTTGGGCACCACGCGGGCTGAGCGAACAATTTGGTCTGGGAGTTACTTTAATTTGAACAATTCAACAGGTCATAGAGCAAATAAAATGCAACTACAAATGGGTAATTTGATGACATGGCTCTCTTGATGACAGTGAAATATGAGACCAGATTGAGTCCCAATTAATTGCAGCCTGGTAGCTGAAGCTCCTCCCCAAATTAGATATGGGGTCCTTTAACACAGTCATGAAAGGTGCAGATTATGTGGAAACGCCAAGCCTAAAATATGTCAACTTGATACAGTGGTGGACACTACGTAAAAGGTTTACATGCCATTTTACAGTGCGCTCTAGAGGCAACAGCTGCATTATAACATTAAAACATGTACTTTATCATTCATGTAGTGTGACATTAGATCATACCAGTTCATTGCGTCTGTGTGATTGAACCAGATTTCTCTCTATTAGTCACCATAGTATGGCTTTTCTAGGGTTTATCCATTTAACCAGAGCACGTTACCAAACATGGTATTTATTTCTTAATTTTAACCCTGTTTTTCTCCACAATTGGCAACCCCAAGCAAATGCAAGATAGTAGGTAATTGCATGCTTCCTCAAACATGTTGCCTAACTGTCCAATTCTTATTAGCATGTAACTGTTAACATGTAACTGTTACCCCTGGTTCCAGAAGGAACAGTTACATGCTGAAATGTTGGTCAATAGATGGTCTAAAGATGGTCACTATATAGTCCAACAGTACTGAGACAAGTTTAGTTCTGCTTTGACTCTATCACTATAATAACACTCATAGGATTGCTAACAGAGCTGCTAATTGGTCTCTTGTACCATCTGGCAAAAGTTATCCACACATTTCCACTGCAGCCGTTACCAGGGGAATCTGTGTATGTTTTGTGTGCATTTATATGTGTACTGTCATGTAAAGTAAAATTAACTAAGTGGATCTTGCTAGAAATATAGACTGCCTGATTGCTTGAGTTGTCTACTACTTTACATGGTATCTCAGTCAATTCAGGTTTGTAGATGTGTATTGTATAGTGTAGTGTGTAATGTGTAGTGTAGATTTATAGTATAGTATGTAGTGTAGATTTATAGTGTAGTGTAGATGTATAGTGTATGTACAGTGTATTGTATAGTGTACTAGTGTATAATGTAGTGTGTAGTGTAGATGTATAGTGTTGATTTATAGTATTGTGTGTAGTGTAGCTGTGTAGTGTGTTGTGTAGATGTATAGTGAAGTATATAGTGTAGTGTATATTGTAGTGTGTATTGTAGATGTATAGTGTATGCACAGTATAGTTTATATTATAGTGTAGTGTGTAGTTTAGATGTATTGTGTAGTGTAGATGTATAGTGTATTTACAGTGTAGTGTGTAGTGTGGATGTATTGTGTATTTACAGTGTAGTGTATAGTGGTATAACTTTCTGGTATAACTTTCCTCTGGTGTAAATGTCTGGTATAACTCTCCTTTCTATTTTAACTCTCTGGTATAACTCTCCTCCGGTATAGTTGTCTGGTATACCTCTCTTCTGGTATGACTGTCCTACCTGGTCTCATGGCAATATGTGGGTAAGCGTATGTAATGGAAATTTCTGATGCATTAAAGACATATGGATATGGCCATTCAAATGTGAACTTTTAAACATATTGAATTGCTGTTTTAACAGAACATTTTCAAGAATAGACCAATCAATTACAGTACTTGGGGAATGTTTAGTTTAGGCATACCATGCCAGGTTATTGAGGTTAAGGTTTGGGTAAGGTAAGGTTAGGGTTAGGTAAACTGACTTTTCTAACTTTCTGGTATAACTTTCCTCTGGTATAACCCTCTGCTTGTATAACTCTCCTCTCTGGTATAATTATCCTCTCTAGTATAATGATCCTCTCTGGTATAATGATCCTCTCTGGTATAATGATCCTCTCTTGTATAATGATCCTCTCTTGTATAATGATCCTCTCTTGTATAATGATCCTCTCTTGTATAATGGTCCTCTCTTGTATAATGATCCTCTCTTGTATAATGATCCTCTCTTGTATAATGATCCTCTATTGTATAATGATCCTCTATTGTATAATGATCCTCTGGTATAATTATCCTCTCTTGTATAATGATCCTCTCTGGTATAATGATCCTCTCTAGTATAACGATCATTTCTGGTATAATTATCCTCTCTTGTATAATGATCCTCTCTTGTATAATGATCCTCTCTTGTATAATGATCCTCTCT
>JACXGM010005478.1:0-19220 GCA_016801145.1 Umbra pygmaea | reverse complement strand
TACCATTTAAAGTTAAGTCCCTCTTTAAATTTGGATATGATGGATGATTTGATGGAGGATATGATGGATAATATGATGGATTATTTGATGTATAATATGATGGATGATATGATGGATTATTTGATGGATGATATGATGGATGATATGATGGATTATTTGATGTATAATATGATGGATGATATGATGGATTTTTTGATGGATGATATGATGGATGATATGATGGATTATTTGATGTATAATATGATGGATGATATGATGGATTATTTGATGGATGATATGATGGATGATATGATGGATGATATGATGGATGATATGATGGATTATTTGATGTATAATATGATGGATGATATGATGGATTATTTGATGGATGATATGATGGATTATTTGATGTATAATATGATGGATGATATGATGGAGGATACGATGGATAATAGGATGCATAACACAGCTCACATCTGCACCACAAACTCACCTTCCCAGATGCCTCTCTCTTCTCTTTGGTCGCTCTTTTCCCATCCTCTTCACCCCACTTCCTCTTTCCCAGGACACTTTCTCTGGACCCTGGTGACCTCTGACCTTCTGTGGTTAAGGGATCAAGGCCCACTTGGGCCGTAGGACCCCCATAAAGCATGACCACGGAGGCCTGGGCTAGACTGGGCAGGTAGGCCCGCTGGTGGGGAGCGGCGCGTTGGCTTGAGGATTCCTCTGGGCAGACGTGCATAGTCATGGGTTCAAGGCCCTCGGAGCAGAGGAGGGGGATGCGGTCACTGTGGCTGGGGGTCCGACATACACTGCCGGGGGGGGCGGCACTGCAAACACAGAGGAACCAACTTAGATTAAAGCCACTGTCAGCAGTTTGGAAGGAGCAACCCTCTTTACCCCAAAAACATCACAGCTTTGGGGCCACTGTGGTTTTGGCCTCTGTAAATCCCTGCTGGTCGAAACCCGACACTCGCCAACTCACAGAAAGCGAGTCGAACGCTACAGGGACTCCGCCACAAAAAAACAAGGTTAAGAGCGAAAATGGAAAGCTAAGTATTACAAGTAAATTTTTATATGTTAAATGATCTGTGAGACCAGTAACATTTCTGGGAGTATCAGTCGGCCCATTACAGAGGGGGTTTGTAGACATTCTCACGCATCACCTCTTCTATGGAGCTCAGTTCCCTGTTTGGGAGAAACAACTAAATCTCCACATGTGCTTTGTCCTAAATGTACCTCTTTACTACATAGGGGAATACGGGGCCATTTTGAATTCACCCCTATATTGTTTACCCAGGACAGGCCTGCGTCATGCTTGAAACCCAAATCAATGGGCGTTCAATACATTTAAACAGCAAGCCAGTTTCCTGGAAACAGGTTTACTTGTCATCGGAACACAGCTACGATCTCACAACAGCAAAAGTTCTGGATTGGCTGCAGCTAAACCAGAGGGGACTGCTGAATCAATGTCAGTAAGGATGATTGCGTTTGTATATTTGTGGGGTGATTCGGGACAGGATTAAAGTTCGCCTGCAATGTTTGATGAGTGTGTTGATGTTTGGTGTGTGTGCGTGTGTCTACTACTTACTCTGCAGTAGTGGTTCCAAACTGAGCGCTGTTGCTCACACATATTCTAGAATAGTCTACAGGCTGTAGGAGCAGGCCTGAAAAGAACCAAGGCAGACATTAATACCTAAATTACATTAACAAGCATAACGTTGAACTGTGACCCCCTACTGACCCGGAAGCTTTCGGCAAGGGCTGCTGGGGGCAGAGTTGGCATCTGGGGGAGCGATGGACACCACAGCCTCTGTATCCTCTGCTGAAAAACACGGGAGTGGAGAGTGAGTTCTGTGGTGTCAGGTGAAGTATGCCGTGCAAGCTGACCTGAGGTTCAGTAGAGCAGTAATGTTTTTCTATTTTTACACTAGAAAGTATAATGATTTTAAGTGAGATCTTCTGGGAACAAATTTAACAAATTCACATCATTAGGCCAGGCTCACCGAGGCTGTTTTGGAAGTCAGACGGACCGATCCACCTGAACGCCGGTTTCCTCCCCCGCTCGTCCTGAACATGGACTTTCCTGATCAGCCCTAGACTCGTCAGGACGTTGGCGATGTCATAAAGCCGGCGCACCTTAGCTAGAGATACAGGCTAGATTATTACATTGTCTTTCCCCTTTGCTGGGGGAAACCCTACACACTAATCTCAGAGCTGTTTCTTATTTACTCAAATATATATTTTTTCATTTCATTAAAGTACAGACTCCAAGCTTCAAAATGTCAATTGGAGAAACATTGGGAAAGTTATGATGCATTCAATTATGACACATTTGTTAATACATTTCTGAGATAATACCCTTCAAAGTTTTGCCAGGTATACTAGAACTCCTTGTGTAGGCTACTACTGGAACTCCATACTGTACAATGTCCTGTTTTGTTTGAAAACAGACCTAATTTGTGAGCAAATTCGTCAGGCAGTATAATAGGGGCATATACAATTAAATTCAGCAAGATAGGTTATGGCTTGGATGTTATTTTTTTATCTAAAATTAACCACTGCTACCATGTCTTTTCTTTTAAGTTATGGGAGAGTGACTCCCATATATATATATATATATATATAAATGGTCAGATTTGAGAGCTAATTTCTCCGGCTGTTACAGATGCCAAGCTACATCTTTTAAATTCGAGTTGGTGCACATCAATAGTAATCCATCTCTCATCTATCTTCTGGCATTTTTATTAGACTTACTTGATAAAGTAATTATTTATATAAAAAAACACTTTTGTTACTCTGCTTCAATTCAAATGTACCTATTCAACATGCCATTACTTTGAATTTACAGTGAATTTTTAGAAAAATGGCCTAGTTTCAAGAATCTAGTCACATAAGGATTTCAACGCTACCCTTCAATTACTTAAAAAAATATTTACAGTGCCTTGCTAAATATTCGGCCCCCTTGAACATTTCGACCTTTTGCCACATTTCATGCTTCAAACATAAAGATATAACACTGTAATTTTTTGTGAAGAAGCAACAACAAGTGGGACACAATCAGGAAGTGGAACACTATTTATTGGATATTTCAAACTGTTTTAACAAATAAAAAACGGACAAATTGGGCGAGCAAAATTATTGAGCCCCTTTACTTTCAGTGCAGCAAACTCTCTCCAAAAGTTCAGTGAGGATCTCTGAATGATCCAATGTTGACCTAAATGACTAATGATGATAAATAGAATCCACCTGTGTGTAATCAAATCTCCATATAAATGCACCTGCTCTGTGATAGTCTCAGAGGTCCGTTGAAAGCACAGAGAGCATCATGAAAAACAAGGAATACACCAGGCAGGTCCGAGATACTGTTGTGGAGAAGTTTAAAGCCGGATTTGGATACAGAAAATTTACCAAGCTTTAAACATCCCAAGGAGCATTGTGCAAGCGATAATATTGAAATGGAAGGAGTATCAGACCACTGCAAATCTACCAAGACCCGGCGGTCCCTCTAAACTTTCAGCTCATACAAGGAGAAGACTGATCAGAGATGCAGCCAAGAGGCCCATGATCCCTCTGGATGAACTGCAGAGATCTACAGCTGAGGTGGGCGAGTCTGTCCATAGGACAAAAATTGGTCCTATACTGCACAAATCTGGCCTTTATGGTAGAGTGGCAAGAAGAAAGCCATTTCTGAAAGATATCCATAAAAAGTGTAGTTTAAAGTTTGCCACAAACCACCTGGGAGACACAGCAAACATGTGGATGAAGGTGCTCTGGTCAGATGAAACCAAAATCGAACTTTCTGGCAACAATACAAAACGTTATGTTTGGCGTAAAAGCAACACAGCTCATCACCCTGAACACACAATCCCCACTGTCAAACATGGTGGTGGCAGCATCATGGTTTGGATCTGCTTCTCTTCAGCAGGGACAGGGAATATGGCTAAAATTGATGGGAAGATGGATGGAGCCAAATGCAGGACCATTCTGGAAGAAAACCTGATGGAGTCTGCAAAAGACCTGAGACTGGGACGGAGATTTGTCTTCCAACAAGACAAGGATCCAAAACATAAAGTAAAATCTACAATGGAATGGTTCACAAATAAACATCCAGGTGTTAGAATGGCCAAGTCAAAGTCCAGACCTGAATCCAATCGAGAATCTTTGGAAAAAACTGAAAACTGCTGTTCACAAACACTCTCCATCCAACCTCACTGAGGTCGAGCTGTTTTGCAAGGAGGAATGGGAAAAAATGTCAGTCTCTCGATATGCAAAACTGATAGAGACATACCCCAAGCAACTTACAGCTGTAATCGCAGCAAAAGGTGGCGCTACAAAGTATTAACTTATTAATTTTGCACGGCAAATTTTCAGTTTTTTATTTGTTAAAAAAGTTTGAAATATCCAATCCAAATTTCATTCCACTTCATGATTGTGGCCCACTTGTTGTTGATTATTCACAAAAAATTACAGTTTTATATCTTTATGTTTGAAGCCTGAAATGTGGCAAAAGGTCGAAAAGTTCAAGGGGGCTGAATACTTTCGCAAGGCACTGTATATTATTTTTTATGATAGGCCATTTGGAAGCAGAGTCTAGGGAGACAGGTATATAGAGAAAGACAGATACAAACACAGACAGTCAGCCTAGCCAGGGCTCCCCACTGCCCACTACCCCACTGCCCACAGCCCACTACCCCACTGCCAACGATCATGTTTAGTCTGGAGTTTATACCGTTACACTAAACTACGGCCCCATATTTGTTTGTTTTTATAAATAGTCTGGAGCAACTTGTGTTTATACTTTGTTAGAACCTCTCTGTCTGCACGTTACATCTTCAAGACGGTAATGAGTTGTGACAGACTAAGATGCTCACTTTTGTACTTGCTGTTGTTAGATGTGTCCTGGCTCTCCTCGATGAGGATCTTGGCAGCCATGTCTAGACTGACCGTCTGGGTCTTGGACACCAGGAAGAGCATGACGAATTTCTGACTCATAATTCGAAGGGACTTGTCTTTCCTCCTGCCGGCGACTGCTGAAACACAAACGAACACGTTAAAGGAAGTACTGGGCCTGATTTAACAAGATGCAAAGAGAGAAAAGAGGAAGGACAAGCTGAACGTCCAGTAAGCCTTGTTTTCTGTTATATGTATTTTTTATAAATAACTGTCCTCTGTCCAATAAAAAGGGAGAACATCTAAAAGAGGTTGTAATTTCTTTCCAGAAGAGATATGTTTTCCCATATCGGTAAAAAGAAGCTCAGATCAGGACCACAACGTTCCACATTCAGTCTTGTTAAGATTGAACCCAATAGGACCTGTTTAAAACCCAAACAGACCCATTACGACAAAACGTATCAGAACCCTAATTTAGCCTCGGTTGGGTAACTACTGTACATGCAAAAATCTACGTTAGCTAAATACAGGTAACAATACTACAGTAGCAAGCCTAATTGTAATGTCTGTTGACACAAGGAACTGGAGCCGTCTCCTCTGATCCTGGAGTCCAACAAACCCCGGACTGCATATGCAGGGTCCTGTCCACATTCAGGGACGGCGGTGTTTGTAACACGTCCTACATCGCTGTGTGGGCTAAGTGGCTGCATTGCAGGATAGCTACGTTCAACCCTGACTATGGATTCTCCGACTTTGCCCGGAATCTCCAGCACGAGGCAACGCAAATTGGCATAGCCCTGCCCGAGATTTGGGTTAGATAAATTGTCTTATCCATCCTGCCATGTCACTCTCCAGTGACTCCTTGTGTTCAGATCGGGCGCCTGTAAATTCAGCCGCGGATGTAGTTGGTGAACGTAATCATCCTGTGCATGAGCTGACTGAAGGCTTCTGTGTTGAATGAGCAGTGTGAAAAGAATCCTCCGGCTCTGCGACATGTGTTTGGATGAAACATGTGAGCGCTCCTCGCAATCCTGCATCTGTCCAGGGAGCTGCGGAGCTGCCGACAAGGCAGTCAGTGGGAATTGGGAGGGGAGAAAATTGGGAAAATTCACACACACACACACATAGAGGCCTCTGGGTTCTAGAAAATGTGAATATACTGTAGATGCTGTCAGGCTAAAACAGATCCCTGGTCGCAACTTCGTTATTTTCTCTGAAGTGTCTAGTTTCGTGATTTCTTGCTTGTTCTATATTGTCTAGATGTTGGGCCCACCCTGCAATAGGGTTGGGTATCGTTAGGATTTTTACGAATCCGAACCAGTACTTTTAAAACGATTCCTAAACCGTTTCTTGAAAAACTGAAAATTATAATTAAAGAATGGTTCTTTTTTATTTAAAATGATTTAAATCTAACAAAATATTAACGTTTTAAAGTACTTAAATATATAATAACACACAACTAAAATAATTTAACAATAAATAACAGTAACAATAATAAAAATAATAAAAATATCAAGTAACAACAAAATAAATGTTGAGATGGTATGCTAACTAAACCAGCTTCAAACTTTAGCAGTTCTTGTGCAGAAAAATTACAATATTTGTCTTCTCTGGCAAGATACAACCTCTCCTGACTTATTCTTTTGCGCTACCGTATATCTTAGAAGTTCTCCCAAATTACGTTCTCAGGAAACTAGTTTGAAAACATGAATTATGTTGTTTGCCAACATATTTAGGGTGTTTTTAGGTTTCAGATGCATGTTTTGTTATTAGGCTATATTAAAGCTTCCATTTGGATTTGAACTTGCTAAAGTCTAACGGTAGACTACAAAGAAAGTGTGATATTTTTATGTCCATTTCGGAGCATTAGAAGGAAAATATTTCAGTTGACACATTAAGTGGAACCGAAATGAGGAACCAGAACTACCATTGTGGAACCGGGTTTTGGTACACAACCCTACCCGGCAAACTCATTAGTTGTCACTGTACAGCTCTGGTTTGATTAACAGTTCTGTTAACCCTACTTCCTCCACTTTAGCGAACCATTCGCAAATGGTAGCTTTAAAGTATCAATACCAATCACCATTCAAATAACAATACTAATCACTATTAAAGATCAGCGTGACTTTGGGACAATGTAATACAACACGTTTTCTCCCAAACACAAATAACTGCTATTTTCTCTGAGACATCAGTAGAGGTTATGTATAATAGACAGAGTCTTTTATTCTTAATTACTGCAGGGAATTGAAGGGCTTCAGGGTGCATTCTGTTCCAACACAGCACCCAGCCCCGAAATTAATACACACGCTTCAATATAAACCTCAGCCATTAGCCTCAAAGCCTAAGTCAATAACTGCAGTTCTCATCGTCATGGAGATAGGATCCTCCCGTTTTCCAAGATTGATTGGATTCCTTGCATTTAGGTGTGTAATGAGCAAATGTCCCCTGTGAATGTGATTGGTCACTAATGCGACTGGGGGGGACGACAGCAGACACATAGCGACATACTGTAACCTAGCTTCAGACTGAGCTTCTGCTGTGAAACATATTAGCTACTAATGTCAAAACCCAGTTGGACTTAATTTGCCAGAAGAAAGTTTGACTAATAACATCAAAGTGTATAAATTATCTTTTAGCTGTGAGGACAGGCATCACAGGGAACTATTACTAAAGTTCAAAGCTGGCCTAACTTCAGTAGAACAGGACAACGTCACTTAACTCCAGTTATGGAAAACAGTCGAACAGAATGCATATCAGCCTTGATAAAAAAACACATGCAGCCTACAAACTTCAGACACGCACATAGCTAGGAGCGCAAATGGCAAATCTCCAATGCACACAAACAGACCTGGAACAAGCTTCCCTTCTCTTAGTTTAAAGGCAACAGTTAGTGGAAGAAACCCTAAAAGGACCCAGTCAGATTCTAAATCGGGGCAGTATCAGCTACTCACTGTAGTTGGAGTCTCCATGTCCCCTGTCCTCCAGTGTGATGGGCGGGGCTCCATCTCTGGACGCGTCCTCCCCAGCCTGCCCCATGAGCAGGTGGTAGTGCTGCTGTCGGCCAATCGCCTGCAGCTCGGCCAAGGTGGAGCTGAGACGCCAGCGGCCATGCCAGACATACTGGTTCTTCACCCTCCGGCCCACGATCATCAGGGACTCCAGCACGTTTATAATGTCATAGATCCGCCGCCGCTCCACCCCTGAAGACAGATGAACCAGCCAGCAAAAGGTCAGACTAGAGGGGCCGCTACATCATATTAAAGTAATGCGAACCAGTAAAGTGGCAAAGCAACAGTCAAGTGTAAAAATATTTGGCCAGTGACACAATTATCCTCATTTTGGCTCTATATGCCACTGCAACAGATTCGAAGGGTAAAATCAAGATGTGTTTTAAGTGTAGACATTCATCTTTCATTTAAGGGTTTTGTCGAAATTATTGAACAAACCGTGCAGGAATTACCACCATTTGCATATTTAGCATTTTAGGGTCTCAAATGTATTTGGACAAAGAAACATAATTATGAACTACAGTAAAATAAGTTTTAATATTTGGTTGCAAATCCTTTGCAGTCAATGATCATTTGCAGAATCCGATAGACCCTGATCCAGGAGCAGCGGAACACGCCCTGTCTGTTGTCATTGGCTCTTCTTACCCAGGAAAGTGGCCACCTTGTCCAATGAGATGCTGATGGGTTCAGAGGCGGGGTAGTCTGGGTACAAGGACAGAAACTTCTGGCACAGCAAACCCAGGCTCTTCTGCTTCCGGCTGGGCTTTTTCTCATCCTCGTCCACAACCTCGTCCTCTTCTGCTGCGTCGAACTGACCGGAGAGATCAAGAGCAGAAACGTAACTAAATCGACTTGGAAACGTTCACCACAACACGACACATTCAAGATTACAATCCCTACAACTTATCCAAATGGATGACGATAACGCCACTGTACTAAGGAAAACATTCACCAAACACTGTTTTTCCTGTTAATCTCAGATATGCTAAATGCTAAAACATGGTCAATGTTGGTCCACAGGTTAACATTAACATATCTCACGCAAACAGCATTTGTGACACACCCCACATAGCCTGTGAATTTTACCCCTTTTTCTCCACCCGACCCCGCCTTGTCAGCAACCCCTCGGCAGGTGCTGGACGGCCGATGGCCGCTCACATGCTTCCTCTAGGCACGTGTCACTGAACCATCCGATTCTTAACAAACTATGCGTTCAAAACGGAAGCCTTTAGTTAAAATGAGTGCAGAGGAGGGCGCCATTTTGGAAAGAAAGTGTTTGTGGTCAGAAATGTACCTGGTCATCCATCTTAACATCTTCGCCGTCCGCTTTTCTCTCATTCTCTATGGGCCTAAACAGCACCTTCTTCATCTCTCTGTCACGGATGTCCGGACTGGCGGCGCTTATGAGCATCTTGAGGTTGGCCGTTGGGGTCCAGGGGTCTGGGTGGGGTTGTGCCCCCTGTTCTCCATGCTTAATAGGGGTGATGTGAAGTTGTTCAGGGCTGGCAGCATTCTTACCATTCATTAACATGGTGGACATGGCGTCTTTATTGTGAGATGTGGCCCTCTTTCGATCCACAAATATGTTCTCCTGTCAGGGACATTCACCTTGTTATCATTTAACTGTGTGACAAATTTGTAAAATCAAAATATGACTCTGAAGAAGTTTCTCTAGAGTCACTACTAAACTTGAAATAATAAACTGACCTTCTGATTATTTCTGCATCCAACTTCGTCCAAGTTTGCTTTGATCTTATTGGGACTTGTGAGATCTCTCAAAGCTAGACACTCAACTTCCATCTGAAAGAGATTGTCGTGATTTTTTTATCTCTGTTGTGGTAATAACTACAATAGTAGCTAATTACTTTCGTTAAGTGTGTGCAGCCATCTTTCAGTTAATAACTTCATTATAACAAAATAACACAAAACCAATGGATTGATCTGTTCGAATGTCATAAGATATCAGCGGTAAAATGCTTTTTGGCGCAAAGAGCAACCAACCAACACAGCTGTAGCTCCAGCCGAAACCTATAATACTGAGGAATAGTAATGTAACAGTTTAGTTCCGTATGATCCAATCTTATTTCTCCGACACGTTTAATATTGACTATTGCTATTGTAACTGTTATGATGGCAGTTTAAACACACAACTATGCAGCAAAGAATAACATACTACCAAATATTAAAAACAGCACAAAAAAGTATTTTCATGGGTACAGTATTTGACATTTTGGGTAAATGTATGAGCTAGGACATTAGATTGTGACCCATTTAATCGTATGTTAACAGTATACAACCCACCAGGTTGCAATAGTAGATGAAGATGTTGGTCAACAAAAATGTTTTCTTATACATTTAGTATCTAACGTCAGTTATCTAGAAAGATTATTGTAGCTAAGTAATAATAATTATACTAATATTAATTAACGCAGGAGTGCATGACAAACTAGTGCCGATTGTCTCCAACCAGTGGATTATTTACTCACCTTAATCTCAGGTTTTTCTAGGAAATGAAAATGATCTCAATAATCTTGTTCCATTCACACACTTAGAGTTGATACGTTCATCTTCAGATCAACATAATGTTCCTTTTTTAAATAAGCGGGCTTCTCTCAAATGCTTTTAAAATGTTAATAAACCTCTGGCCCGCTGCAGTAGTTGTGAAGGAATTGAATTACTCACTGATTCAGCGTCCAACCGAAAACACCCGCTAAAGCTTATTTTCTGGCGCTTACATGCGTTTCAGTCAGATTCACCAATCAGCATTTAGAAGTTGGAACACGTAAAATTGTATTATCCAATCAGCAAGGGGCAGTAACCACGCCTCCAGAAATGTCTTGGCGGGGCACGCCGCGCGTTCTTGACTTGGGGCAGGGAGTCAAGGGCTGTTCAGTGTCTGCTATTCATGTTTGCCGCAACGCGTACCTTAGAAACTCTATTAGTCAATCTAATCACAGAGAGGCTTTGTTGTTGTGAGTATACATACGGACCCACTGCGGTTCCATTTAATTAGCTTCTATAGCTCTGGGAAACAGATGGGACAGTGGTGAGTGCCGCTCATTCTACCGGTGACCCCGCGCGAAAAAGTTGTAACTTGAGGAGCCCAGTGACCAGGGTCCCGCCCTCAGGCTTTTCCCGTCTCTCGACTTGTCCCGGTTCTTACATAATCCCCGCCAAGTTTTTTAAACAGTTTATTAATTCGTTAAAATATAGGCTACGCAACTATTATGCTATTCAAATTCTAGATTATTTTTTGTTCAAAAATTTATTTAAATTGCTAGCAATTATTGAAATAAGGAGTAACGTACAAGTGGGTGTGGGGTATCATATATCGTAGGGGGCTGTTCAATGCAGAGTTTATGTTTATTTGCAACATCACAAGCCGTTGTGATGCCATCATGAACCTGGTACAAAATAAGAACGTTAGAAATAAAAGTTTTGTCAAACCCATATGGACATAAAATGCTTGGACATGGTTCATAATAAATAACTACCTTGCAAATTACTAATGCAGAAAATTAAGTAATCAGGGACCCGTGGTCACCTCTTACATTTTTGCATGTACATAAACAAGTCTGGAAGTGTATTTTCAACAGCAATATAGAATTGAAACCACCCTCTTTCTGAGATGCTCCCTCGGAGAGATGAGAGTTCCACAAATCGACACCTTATTTACCTCAGTGATGGACAAAAAACAAGTTGGTTAACCGGATGTTGAAATGTGAAGCATCACTTTGTTGAATTCATCAATGTTATCAATAATGTTATCAATAAATACACCAATGGATGCTCACTTGATAAGAGAGATTTTTTAAATCAAAATTTGGACAAATAATAAAAGCCACAAATTGTTGTTACACATGGAGATATTCATAATTAACACATATTCAACTGAAGTAATTTTTAAGCCTACTCATTAGTGACGTTGATTTGACCTGGTGGAACACTAAGTAGTTGAACTTTTGTCTAGGTCAAACCTTCCACTCTGCCAGCTTCCTGCAAATTTTGGGAAATCAATGTGAATTTGTCTGAACATACAGGTTAGCCAGGTCTTTAAATTACTCCAACTGCAAATATTTTAGCACCATAAAAAAGTGAATATATGTTTCATGCCTGGGCTGCTGTTATTTTGGATTCCTAATCATCAGATTTATTTTGTTTTTCCTTTTATTCAGGAAATGGTCCATAATGAATCACAACACAATGTCTATTGTGCTACTGTAATTGAAAGCAAGTACAGGTTTTGCATTCAAATGAACCACAGGCTATAGAGTTGAAACCTGGCAGAGTGGCAAAGCACCATGTCGGTACCCAAAGGCCACCGCGCCAAGTCATCGCTAATTAGAGGCGACAAAAGAAGGCTTCTTCATAGTGTTCCTAATGGAAACTTGAACATTTACAGATTGGACTGGGTCGAGTTTGTGGTACAGTTTGTGTTATTTTCTCTAAGTAGAGCAACAGGAGTTTATAGGAATATAACAATACATTTTACAATGATTCGGTGCTAGGCTGGAAACTAGTTCAGTTTGCAGGTGAATTAATCTGCCCTGTATTACAGCCCTATTAGACCTTTTACAGTTGGAAGGAGTGTTTTGTCTCACTCTCTCCAACACTCACCAGTAGTTTGAGTTCTAGTGGAATACCTCAGGTATGCTTCTTGCTGCCCTACCTTTAGAGATCTGAATTAGTGAAAAGATAAATGACAGTAATTGAACAGTAATTGATCTTTACATACATTTAACTAATCAATCAAATGTAATTCACCAAACTGTTTTTACCTTCTCAGTTGGGACTAAATTCTAAACATAAACCAAAACTAAACTAAAAAAAAGCAAGGAATTCAGATGTGGAATTACAGTGACAAGGAAAAAATACCCCTTTTTTGGAATATGCATCCTTTGTATTTAACTGCAGGCAGCAGATTATTCTCCCCCTGATAGCGTTATTGTTTCCATAGCAATGTCCACTAAGCCAGGAGGACCTAATGCACATTGCCTTCTAGTAGGTTTACATCGGGAGCTGTTTGATACTGATTTGTTATTGTATTAGATACCTGGCAAGCACAGAAGAAACCTAGCGAAATTTGAGGGTCTGACAGTTGGCCAGTCCTCTCTGGGTTTAGCAACTCCTCTAGGGGAAAATGTCTGTTGCCATTTCATATCTGTGCATTCAGAGGCTTTGATGAAACACGGGGAGCCTTAGTTTAGCTACATAGATCTCAAGGAAACAAGGAAGTTTGAGTTTCTATATTTTTGTGCATTCTAATGGACGCTTGTGATGTGTGGTGAGCGTTCTGGGGCAAAATGGCATTCATCACCGATGTGGATGGGATTGTGTGTGACTGTGTAATTAATTAATTATTAGTTATCATGTCAAGGTCTTCACTAGCACCCTAATTAACAAATTCAGGTTCTGCATGAAAGCCTTCACATCCAACAGTTCTTCAAGTCCAGCATTTCAGGATTAAGGTAGCTGTCACCTGGTGTCACAGTCTCCCCTGACCATCAGGTGACAGCAAGAACGTGTCCATGGCAACACAAATTTATAGAGGGCCCTATGGACCACAAAAGCTGTCTCCTAAACACAGCGTGCTGGAGAAGCAAACACTGCTTCCATATGGGCACAAACAGGTGTGCCATCTGTCATTGGTTAGGTGAATGATTACCTATTCACCACCAATACCCAGAAGCATATGTGTCCTGTGTAACTCAGCTGGTAGAGCATTGTGCTTGCAATGCCAGTGTTGTGTGTTTGATTCCCAATGGCAGGCCAGGATTGGAATGTATGGAAATATATGCACACAATCTGAACAGTTTCTCTGGATAGTAACATCTCAGATTAATATATAAATGTCTTGTTTGTGTTACAAGTTGCATTGGCTGATAGATCTTTTGGCATGGAACTAATACAGTCCTTGTATATCGGTTTTGTTTAAAACAAAACTTTGAGAAGTTTGAATGTTGGCATACCAACAGTGTGGGGACGGGGGGTGAGACTCATGTCGAGGTCACAGAGGATTGGCTCAGCATCAGACGGGTTTACTGGTATGGATGTAAGACAGCCCGGCACCTTACCTTGGGGCATCTGGTCACTCAGTGGTTAGAGAGTCAGGCTTGGAATAGGAAGGTTTCCAGTTTGATACCCAAGTGGGGCAAATGTTGTTGTGCTCTTGAGCAAGGCACTTTACCCTAACTTGCTCCAGGGGATGTCCCTGCATTTACTGTAAGTAGCTCTGGATAAGAGACTGCTACATCATTTAAGGTAAATCTAACTCAGAGAGAGTTGCACTCTGACCTTAATTTTGCACACATTGTAAATAGAAGGTTTCTTGGTAATTTCTGTACTTTTGTCTATGCTATGTGAAACATTGCACTTTCATGTTTTTCCTGGCCACTTGCTCTTGCAATGAGTTCTCAATTGGGTTACTTAGTTGAAATTTAAATAAAGGTTAAATAAAATATACAAAAATATACTGTGAATCCTTGTGGTTAGTCAGGTGCATATTAGTGTATATCACTTTTAACAATATTGATTTTGTGGCCACGGTCTCTTTTTCAGCTGAGCTCTGTGTACACCAACTTAAAACAAACAAAACACAACTACAAAAGTCAATTACATGAATCATTTCAGCATTTACACAGTCTCTGGTATGAAGACAGTCAATATGGAAAGTGTTTCTTTTGTATTAAAATACATTAGTTCAGCGAGTCCTGTTTGTCACAGAAGGTGCTTTGGGGTTAATTTTAACCCCAGCGTGGCCTAACTCAATCAGACTTAGTGGTTTGGTGGGCTAGCCATTGTCCTCTCACAAACCTCCCAGACAGATTTTGTTGTCAGGGACAAGCTGAGGCTTGCCTATCTATCTGGATCTTTGTTGACGCCATTTAAGGTGACTGGATCTCCACTGGGTTTTTGTTTTGATTAATCCAAACTGTTAATTGGTTTCTCTGCAAATGAAGGAGTATAATGTCCAGCCCTAAATATAGAGCTTGATTGAGATGCTGGCAGTAATTGTGAATGGAATGTTGCTCAAAAGAATGGAAAAAGAAGTGGGAAGTAAGTTGTATTTTGTTGGAACAATCATTTCTGGTTGGAGTTTTCTGGAAGCGTGTTGACCTGGCTTGAGGGTTACAGTGGTCACTTTGCAAATATTAAACACAAAATTAGTAATGTGAAGTTGGTAAATACCAAGATATATTTCTATACTTAACAGGTGCTGCCTAGAACCCAAAAGGGTTATTCAACTGTCCTCATAGGTTAACTGTTTTAAGAACCCTTTTTCGTTTCAGTTCGAACACTTTATTTTTCCATATTCAACCCATTTCACAGGGGGTTCTTTGTGGAACCCAAAAAAATTAAACTTTCAACAAAAAAAGTTTATTCCATAAATGCATCTCCTCTGGGGACAGTCAAATAAGTCATTTGGAACACTTTTCTAAGATTGTGTTTTGATTACCATGCAGTGTTGTGTTGGAGATAATGTTATCTAAGGAGGTGCTTGAGGAATCGAAGCTTGAGGAATTAAAGGTTCCTGGAGTGGTTGGTGTGTTTATCACGACTACAGCTGTGGTCTATGCATCCTGTTTGGAAGTTTACTCCTTGCCCTACGCAACGTAGAAAGTGTCTGTAGATGTAAAGAGCAGAGATGTGAAACACATGTGAAGGAACAAGTACATGGAAACTGTTGAAGAAAATAAAGTAATTAATAAAGTGTTGTAGTTTTGGTGAAGAAAATAAACCATCCTCCTGTTTTTTTTTTCATTCATAAACCTTCAATAATCCATTTAGCCACTGGAAGCCCACTCAACTTAGCTTGGAGGTATCGGCAGCCCACAGGTAAAAGATTCCCAGTCGTAATCCGACAGATGGACCTCAGGCTGCAGTCACAGGCTATCCTGAATGCTGTACTATTCTCTTCATAGTGCACTCTTTGTAGTAGTGCTAGGGGTCTATTTAGGATGCACTCACTGTGTAAATTGGAACACTAATCAATGGGGTTGGCAGGTGGTGCTATTTCAGCTGCTGGATTTGATGGGAAACCTGGCTCCCTCTAAGGCAGGGACGATCAGAGAACACACTGCCACAAACCCAATATTGATTTATTAATTGAGCCAAAACGTATTTCACTGTGCTTATTGTTGGTAGTTTTCGTAGTTGCTCATATATGTTTGAGGAAACCCAGTGCCCTACTTTAGACAAGAGTCCTAATGTCCATGATCTAAAGTGGTGCACTACACAGAATAGGGTGCCATTTGGGTTGCAGGCATATCTAGACAAAGTTGTCAGGTGAAGGAGTGCCTATGGGCCCCGTTTGATCATGGAAGTGCAGCCGCCTACTAATGAAGGGTACACTTCATTATTTACCTCTCTCTGGCATGTACTCGCTCACCACAAGAGATCAATATCCCTTAAGGGCTGGTGTGTCAGTGTTTGAATATTTTTTAACACTGCACTGTGGTGTAGTAAGCACACTAAATTCAATTGGATTTGTGATTTATCATACAAATTGCTTTTTGTGGCTCCTAAGGTATTTCATGCATTGCGTAGCGCGCTAAGTCGCTGCATTACAGGACAATTTACGTCACGAGGGTCATAGGTTGTAGCCTGACTATGGGTTCTATGACTTTCCCCATTAGTCCTGTATGAGGATTTCCTATTTTAAGGTACTCAGAGAGACCATCTTATGCTAATGTCTATATGAAAAATGTACCCTGTTGTTATTATTGTACAAGAAATCTAGCATGGCTAGAAAGAAAAAAAACAAACTCCCGTCTTCCCCCAGCCCATTCAATTATCTAGGCCTTTGATAAAACAGGGCTGGTCTTTTCACTGAGCGAGCCTGGGGTGATTTCCTCCCTAAAGGCCAATGTTATTGCTATTATCGTCAGAACACTGGTCCTGCCAAAGCCAAAGTCTGGCAATTCCAGAAAATACCCAAGCAGCGTTCTTTGTTTATATTGTTAGGCATTTTGTTTATTATCTGTTATGTGCTTCAGTTCTGATGATATTTGTCAGTTACAGTCTGGAACCAGGAATACGCTCTAGCATTTTGAAAACAACAGTCATTGTTTATACTTAAGCCCCCCATTATGTTAAAATGATTGTAATTTTGCATAAAAGCACCAAATTTGGCTGGACGGCATCAGCTTCAGATGTACCAGCCTGATTGGCGTTTGTTCTAACTACTCACACAGCCAGTTTTTTTCCGTATTTGGTCACCAAACGTCAGGTGCATCACTAGTTTAGTGGTGTCCTTATTGCCTGCTGTTTTCCATGCAGCTCTATTTCAAGGCCATAGCATTATTCTTGCCTGCTTTTCGTTGCTTCGGGTCATTTGTTTATACACTCTCAGGTTTACAGGACACGCCGTTTCTGTTTCCCCCTGATGCGTGGTGAAGCAAAACCAAGACTCGTACAATTACATGTAGTCAGTCTGCAGTGTGTGAGGCTGTTAAGGTAAACATTGGTTTCATGTATTAGAGCCTGAGTGCGGCTAGGCCACTTCGACGCCCGCAGAGAGGTCGCTTGAAAACCAGCGCTGCACGTTATGCTAACAGTCTGATGTAATGGCTCAAAAGACCTGGGCTCTATTTCACAACTGATTTCCCCAATGCAAGACGGAGTCTCCGCACTGAATTCTAAACACCCTTTACTCCTACAGCACAGCGTGTTCACAGCTCTCACGCCCTCCACCCCCTCCCCTTCCTCGCTCCATTTCACCCACATGTCCGTTTCTGACTTGATGGCAGTGATTTGTGAATAGCTGAGGGATTGTGGAAAGAGTCTGTGCTATTTATTAATCTGTAATGTATTGATCTTTGGCAAGTTTGGGGTGTGTAGTGTAAGGCAATAAGGCATGTGACAGTGTTGTATGAGGTCAGTGAACCACTGCGAAGGGATGGACCCAAAATATCAGGTTCATAATAGTAAATCCTAAAGGATCTTTAGAATCAAAATACTCTTTGTCTCTGACTGCACATGTGTAATGCTGTGGTTCCCAAGAGGTGGTAACAGAAGGAGAACCCCAGGGGGTACTTGAAATGAGTCATCAAGTCACAGGCTCACTTCACAAGATCACAAATGATGGGGTACGCCAGGGTTACTTATTGCAAGAGCAAAGGTCATTATGAAGTACAGTAACCGAAGTGGTTTGGGAAACGTCTAGTCAATGTCGCTGTACTAATGGATACACCCGATGTGCCACACAGTCAACATTTAAATTACAGATACACTTCACCCACACAGCAAATTACAGTAATGGAATCTAATTCTGTTCAATTGGTAGTGAGTGTGTGTGTGTGTAGTGTGTCAACAGCCCACTTTCTAATTACCCTTCATCCATAACAAATTATTTTAATAACACCTCATCTTTTTCAACAGTCAGATTTGTAGTGTTTAATGTTCGGGGAGAACAAGTTCAGAGCAGGAAATGCAACGTGACTTTACCAACACTTTAATATTGCAATAACACGATAAAAGATGCACAATCATACACGCTGAGTCTCATGACTCAATATTGTATGATATATTTTTATTTATTTTTATTTAAACTTTATTTAACCAGGTGGGCACATTAAGAACAGTTTCTCATTTAGAGAAAATAGCATACAGGTACAGAGAACATGAAGTTACACGTGTAATTACAAGACGTGCACAATAGTAAAATTGTAAATAATAAATAATACAGTGTGCATTTGTACAAATAGTGCAACAGATGTCATTATATGAAGGTAGATGTTTGGTAAATTCAGTGGCGTGGGGCTGTACCATACAGACAGTTAGAAAAAAGATAAGAATAGGGGCTGAGGTAGAGGGGTACAATCTTTGTAAAATATATATTACATCTAAACACAACATGTACATTATTTATGACTAACAGTATGACAGAGAAGTAAGCAGGTGGAGGCAGCGGCAGGAGGGAGGATGCACAGACGCAATAACCACATGTTTCATACTGGGTGAGTGCACTAGCCTTAATAGGCAACTTAATTACTATTGAGGACCACAGATTGATGACAGGTGTGTGCTGCTATCAGCTGATGATGACTGAACCTACATCACTCGGGTTTCCAGTCTGAACTTGCTGCGCTGTTTAAATTTCGAGCTGAGCAGATGGCATGGGTTGGGGTTGTATACATGTCATTGTGTGTGCTAGGAATTTACAGTACAGGCAGTCTGATTGGCTTGAACCACAGCGTCATTGTGTGTGCTAGGAATTTACAGTACAGGCAGTCTGATTGGCTTGAACCACAGCGTCATTGTGTGTGCTAGGAATTTACAGTACAGGCAGTCTGATTGGCTTGAACCACAGCGTCATTGTGTGTGCTAGGAATTTAC